>PVJD01000776.1:0-225158 GCA_004026545.1 Mormoops blainvillei
GCGGCTGTCGGTGAAGGTCGCTGCAGAAAGCCCCAGGGACGGGGCCTTCACTCTTTAAGCAATGAGGGCTTTTCGTTGTTGTTATTGTGTTTTGTTTGGGGTTTTTGTAATTTTTATTGATTTGATTTTTCTTTTTGTTGTTATTTTGGGTTTGGGGGAGAAGAGGATGGCTGTTTGTTTCCTTTCCAGGGCAAAGTACAATTCCAAAGGAGAAGAGGTAGTTGGCTGAAATGTCAAGGGAAGGCCAGTTTGGAGATGGAAGCTAAGATAAAGTATTTTCTCCAAATGAAAAGCACTTAATTAGTGTGTCTTCCAGGTTCATTAATTCGGCAGCTATTTAACTGAGCACCTACTATGTGTCCTGGAACCCTTAAACCAACCTATCCTTCCACCCATATTTGTCTAATGGGATGTTCACCTTCTTCATTGGTTCAAAGAAGAAGTACAAATTGTAGTGGCAGTTTGGAATTCCTGAACTATCTTCCATTTAAAAAACAAACAAACAACTATTTCTGCTGCTAGGTCGCAGAGCTCAGTCGTAATGTGATCATGGAAATCACTGCTCGGAGAGCCCGGCTAGCAGACTTGGAGAAGGAGAATCTGAATCTTGAAAAGCAAATCAGAAAAGAAGTGCAAGAAGGATATGAAGATTTAGTCAAGACTCTTATTATGGCATGTTTACACACGAAAGTGAGTGACCTGTGTCGGACGTCAGGGCAGACCCGTGGCTGTGTCATCACAAGAATTCTCCAGCTCTAGGCTTTCTCTACAGAGCATGGCTCAGCTGTGGGTTGCCATTATTTTACCTTGATAAACACTGAATTTTAGGTAATTTAGAAATTTGCTATTTTCCTCACTCTACTGCCAGGTGAGGGAAGGAAGGGGGAGCTTCTTCTCCAGGGCCTACTGAGTATGACCACCCAAGCAGAAAAGGACAGTGGTGCCCTGGGCCAGGCCAGATCCTAGTGCAGGGAGCAAGTGTCACCTCCTGAAAGCTCACTAGGTAGATTCAGAATCTAGATCAGCTTCCAGAGACGTTTCCACCCCTCAAAATGCCCACCAGCCTTTCTCTAAAATCTGGCATCAGAGTGGCTGATCCGGCAGCGGAGGTCCACCTGGGAGAGGAGTTCCGGGGTGCCCATGTACTCACAGCGCTGTGGAAGCCCATCACTTTCTTATGATGTTTGAGCAGCTGGCAATGGAGGCCCCTTGCCTAAGATGGGCCATCGCAGAGCCTGGGCCAGCTGTCCCACAAGTATGAATTTCAGTTCAAACACACCACCCTCCAGCCCACTGCCCCCTTCCTGATGTTGTGTGTTCCCAGAGCCAGCCCCAGCTGGGTCCTTATCTCCTACCTCCCCCATGGATCCCTGGGCTGTCCCTGGGGTTATTATACTGACAGGCATTTTTACCGATGCTTTGCTCTGGCCTGTTCATTCCAGACGGGGTAGGGGGTTCCTTCATACTTGTGAAGGGCCCACAAAGTACAAGTGCTTACAAATATTAAAGGATCAAAACCCAAAGGCACTGGGCCTGCTGCTGCAGGGGAGGTGTGGGCAGTGAAGGCTGGAATCTGCTCCAGGAGTGTCCGACATTTTGGTGACTCTGGGCCACACTGGAAGAACAGTTGTCTTGGGCCACACATGAAAAATACAAACACTAATGAAAACCGATGAGCAAAAAAAAAAAAAAAAAAAAGTTTTAAGTAATTTTCAATTTTATGTTGGGCTGCATTCATAGTCATGCTGGGCTGCGGGTTGAAACACCCCAGCAAAGTCATATTTTGGGTGTGAAATTGTTGAAAGTGTCTTGTCCTTTCTAGCTTCTGCCAGATTCCTAGACAAGAAGTGGATTTCTGTACTTCTTCCTGGCTAAACTAGTTCTACAATCCGCCCCCTGCCCAGAGCAGGGTACCCCTGCTCTGCCCCAGGGTCCCAGAGAGCCGTAACGCCTTTGCTGCGGCTGGCAGCTAGGTCCCGACTCTGGCTCCCAGCTGAGCCCTCTCCTCCTGCCTTCTTCTCTAGGGGTGTAGTGCAAAGATGAGAGGACACCTCACTCTCACCCCGTACCCCCAAACACTGGGTCTCCAGTAGCACTTATCAATGATCAGTTCATTTTGCCGTAAGCCATTAGCGGTAAGCCATTCAGAACAGGCTGGTTCATAATGAGGTTTCTGGGGGGCCTAGCTAGGAAATCAGGCAGCCTGATTCCTTCCTCTGCTTTATTTCTTTTTAGTGGACTTCCCTGTTAGTGGTCCTCTACAATGTTTTATCAGGTCAGATTCTGCTGAATCAATCTGATAGCAAAAATCCCTAAGATTAAATGCCTAAGTAACCATTTGAGGAGGAGGGTGTCAGTTTTCCACCTGTGAACGCCCCCCGCCCCCTGCCACTCTTCCACCCACTCAGCCTGCCGTGGCATCTGACAACCTAGGCTGGCTCTCAAATGATGAAGCCCTGCATGGAAGACAACACTAAAGGGGCTGCCAGTGAGACATGGGATAATACCTGATGAAATAATTGTCTGGGTGGATGATTTCCTTTATGGGAAATCAGTTCTAAAAGTTGCATCTTAGAAGGCAAAATGACCCTTCCTCAGCTGGCCTTCCTGAACTTGAGTCTGCAATTTGCAGAAGCTGAATGAGAATCAGCTTAATTCGATCCAGAAAGTGTGTGAGCTCATCAGTGAAGTGAGAACAGAATGGGCTGAGCATGTGAAGGACCTAAAGAAAAAATGGGGCTTCGCCAGACCCAAAGAAGGAATGAAAGAAGATGCAGCCAGAGTATGTGATTTCATTTAGCAATGGGATAGCAACACTTCCTCCCAGCCTCTGACCCCACCGCTCACTCAATTTGCATTCCAGTCTGGGTTCCCCCAGACAACAATGCATCAGGCATCTAAAAAGGGCACTGGGACTCACGACATGAGGATGTGCGAACAGCAGGAGAGCCAGGTATCGGAGCCCAGATGCACAATTGTGTCATCTTCTGGAAGGCATGTTTCTGATATTAGGGTTCGTGCTCTTCCAAGAAAAGTGTTGAGGGCAGCCTTTTCTGAAAGTGAGCGTTCTTAGCAGGAGCAGCTGGGGGAGCTGAAGCAGAACAGCAGGCTGGCCGCCCTGGTGTACAAACTGCAGAGCCTGGGTCACTGGAGGCTGGCTGCGCAGCAGGCTCGCTTCCGCTTCCGGGGCCAGCTGAGCGGGGCCGACAAGGCGAGCGGTGGGGAGAGGTGGGGAGAGGGGACTGCCCTGGGGCCTGGGCTGGGCTGGGCTGGGGGACTTGACTGCAGCAGCTCAGACCATCTTAAAGGATCTGACAGGAGAGCATTCTTCCAGGGAAAGGGCAATGTCAGACCCTTGAGAGAAACAGGAAAGAGCCAGAAGCAAATTTTGGGAAAAGAGATCAGAGAGTTTAGCGTGAGAAACGGGAAAATATGGAGGAGACACTTTACCGAGGACTTGAGGCAGCTTCTACAAAATGCTTCAGATCTTTGGGTTTCAAACATGTTATTTGAGGAAAATGAAATAACAATATAGTAAGTGGAAAATCCACTCTAAGGTAAATTGAAACCAAAGCACACATTACTAGTGGTTTGGAAACTTTTACTTATTGTTTCTGAAAGTCTTTGCTCTCGATGGAATGACAGAGGCAATGATCAGCAGGAGCCCCTGGTACCGCAAGTTTTGAAGAACAGTGGATGGTAAGGTGGTTTAGAAATGGCTCATGAAGATGAAAACATGGAAAGGAGACTTATTTCCTATCTAATTGTGTTTGGGATGTTCACAGGAAGCTACACAAAGTGAAAAAGAGTGTTTGAGCACCAAGCTAATGGCAGAACAAGAAGCGGTTTCATTTCATCAGCAGTTACTGGCCCCGAGGCAGGCCCGGGCCAGGGCTCGGGCCGACAACATGAGGATGTGCGAGCAGCAGGAGAGCCAGGCATCTGAGCCCAGAAGCTCTTCCTCTCTCTCTGAGCAGGCTCTGCAGAAAGCTGAATGTGGCGACTCGAAGCGGCGGGCACTGGCTGGAGCGGTCACCGGAGCGCCACGGTGTGAAGCGAGCAGAAGGCATGGCCAGGGAAAGATGGCCCAGACCTTGGCTTCCCTTCACCCGCCTTTCCAGCCCAGAAACCAAGGGCAGTGGCCAAAAAGCTCCTGTTCTTACTCATATTTGGCTAAGATGGAGACACGTTACTTATACTTAAGGTTATTTAAGATTATTTGTGTGTGTGTGTGTGTGTGTGTGTGTGTGTGTGTGTGTCTCTGAGGATCTTTCCACCCAGAAGGCATCTTGGGCTCTGGGTCTCTGCCTGGAACATAATCCTTCCATCTCCCAAGCATGTTTTCCATCGACAGCAGCCCTCTGCCCGTGGAGTGTGGTCCAGCTGTCAGCATTATGCCCCAAGCACACCATTTTGGGGCCTTTCCTGATGACCCGTGTGCTAAGTTTTAATTTCAGAAGCTACTGCTGCTTAGTAGGGGCTGGTACCGAAATAAAGGTGTTTCCAAGTCTAAGCTCTTAATAACTGTGCTGGTCCTCTGAGCACGAAGGAAGCAGAGAGACCCTCGCTTGAAAGAGAACAGCTAAGTTTAAATAACAGCCTAGGAAAGCCGGGCGTATCTAAAACACGAAATATGATTTGTTCCCTTTGGACCCTAACTTCTCCATCGTTGTGCACCGGGCTATTACGGCGTGTAATTACATAAACAATAAAGGCACTAAACGAGTCCAGTAAGTCCTCAACATCATTGATAGGTTCTGTGACTTTAAGCTAAACAGTACATAACAAAACCAATTTTACCATAGACTAATTGATATAATCTAGAGTTAAGTTCCTACAGCAGCTCATCAATGTTACAATGAAACAACGTTGAACAAAATGATGTTATTCAAAGACCTGCTGCATTAATCATTATTAGCAGTACCATAACTAAGGGCTGACCACAAGGTACTTACAGTGCCGATGAGAAGGATTTCAGAACAGAACCAAATTATTACTACTGTTTTCCTTCTTTAACCATCTGTAATTGGGCTTCCTCAAAGCTATTTTGGGAGTCAAAACAAAGGCAAGAGTAGACCCTCCCTTCCCCACTCATCCTGGATCACCCTGTCGCCCCAGGTTAACCCTTCCCTGCTCTCTCACGATAAGTGCTCAGTGACAGTGCAGATGAAGTTTGAGATCGATATGACTCCAGCTTAATAAGCTAAGCAACATACACACTATCACCAAATTTTGGTAATAAAAGACCAAACTGTTTGGTCTGGTATTGCTGGACAGTGGCATTATCACTTGTCTGGCTGTGATTGCTGTGTATTTATTTTGTTCTGGTCTCCCCCTGACTGTGGCCGGGGCTCACAGTAAGTGCCATGCTGGCCCATATCCTGGCCTTCTTGCTGCTGGCTGGGCTGAATTGCCCCGGACTTCCACACGGTTCTGCCCCTGGGAGCTAAAGGAGGTCCCCCAACCTCTAGGTCCCTGCCTTGTGCTGAGAAGAAAGACAGTGCGCTTCTCCTTTCCTTTGGCGTTTCCTGCCACAGGCTCAGTTGTTGAAATAATTAGAATAGAAAGTGACCCAGGAATCTGCCCACTGGCAGCCGCTGGATTTACTGCAAACCTCCAGCGCAGAGAAGCTCTTGGAAGCCGCGGAGCGAAAAGAACAGCAGCTGCAGCTCCTTACTGAAGAGGCTGGGCGGGCCGCTACGCTGGGCCAGCTCCAGAGGAAGGATCTCCCGAGAGAACTCCCACAGGTCGCTCCAGTGAGAGGTAACCGCGGCTTGAAAGCAAATCAGGGTGTGGCCGCCAGAACCCTTTCATTCTTCCCCTGTATTTTCCATGCCTCTCATCTCCCCCATGGAAGTGTTTCTGCACCTTTGTCACTTCTTAGGGCCACCAGGAAAATGGAAATATTTATATCCACACTGGTGGATTGTTCAGGCTGCTAATGGTAAAAATGAAGGCTTGATTTCCTCAAGGCCCAGCATCTTGGCATTCTTATAACTCGCTTGAAAAACGTATTTCCACCGGGTTTAATCTTGGAACAAGGAATCCTTTAGAAAATTCTGACAAGTAATCTGGAAACGCAACAAGTATTATGGAACCTAGTATGAGATTTTATTCATGGTGTTTCTGGAACTGCAGAGACAGAAAGGAGAAGCAACAGTGATTCCCAGACACAGTTCATTTTCATTAAATATACCCCACAGCAAAAGAAGAAAAACAAAGGAGGGAGGAAATCGTATAATATGATGTAGATGTGGATTAATGCAGGCTCCAACAAAGGAGACCACAGAACGTAATTCAATACAAAAGGAAAAAGAAACAGGCTCTCCCAGAACAGGCACTTCACATGTATTCATTGACTAAATAAATCAACTAATTCACCAGAGATATTAGATAAGAGAAATTGGAAAGTTAAATTATCAGACAGGTCCTGGTTGGTGTGGCTTTGTTGATTAGAGTGTCATCCTGTAACCGAAAGGTCACAGGTTCAATTCCCAGTCAGGGCAAATACCTAGGTTTATGGGTTCAGTACCTGGTCCTGGTATTTATGGGAGACAAACGATGGATGTTTCTCTCTCACATCAATGTTTCTCTCTCTCCCTTCTCGTCTCTCTAAAAGTAATGAAAAAAAAAATGTCCTCAGGTGAGGATAAAAAAATAAATTATTGGACAAGTGTTTCAAGTGCTCAAGGAGACAGTCAGTAAGGAGAAGTCTACAAAAATAAATAACAAAACAAAATTTGAATTGAGGCAACACTAGAAAAAATATTTTTGTAGAAATGGAGACAAAATGAGTAGTTTTAAAAGAAAACTAGAATTTCACATTTATCTCATGAAAAGTAAACTAAAATATGATTGAACCCATAAGAAGAATTTGGTGTCACATATGTACACATATCCTTCAAATTATGCTTTTCTAAAAGCCAGCACAAAAATACAGCGGTTCATAAAGTAGTTTCTTGAAGTCCTCCAGTTAATAATTAATTTTTGTTTAATGGCAGGGATTCTAAAAATAGTCAAAACACAGATTTTGATGTTTCTCTGAATAAATACGTGTTTTCAGTATTCGTGTGTAGAAACAGCCATTGGTTCTTTCTGAGCTACCCCTCCAACTCTGCTGGCAGTTCAGGTGCCCCTGGGCTCACCCACCCCTCCAGCCGTCCACCCTCAGCCAGCAAGAGCCCCCACGGCCAACAGTGGTTTCTTTACTCCGTCTCCAGCCTCGACCTTTCAGTCTTGGAGGGCTAGCCTGTCCTTGCCCATCTCCTGCTCCTACGGAAGTCACTTAGAGCCTGATTCACACCCCAGACCCCCAGCTGTGGGACCTGGGGTAAGGTCTGTGGCTTCTCCCAGCTCTACTTGCCTCCTGGAACAATGGAGATTATGAACTCACCTCATGGAATTGGGGAGAGGATTAAATTAAGTAATTCAAATGAAGCACTTAGACCAGGGACTGACACACAGTTCTCTATAAATATTGGCTGTTAGACTTTTTGTTGAGAATATGAAGGTGGACAATTTTAGAAACAGGTAGGTAGACCGGGACTCAAATTCTGGCTCTGTCACTAACTGGTTGTGTCACTGCACCAGCCTCTCTGAAGTGGGGGTGGGGTATGCTAACACAAGGTCCTTATGAAGCATGTTTCTTCCCTTCACTAATATTTTTCAAATTGCTTTAGCCCCTGCCTGGCTGAGGGAGTCTGGATGTTTCCCCTGGCTCCCACCTACGGGGAATGGGGATCCTACACAAATCCCCGCAGTACAGAGAGGGACCTCAAGCCTTACTTATGTAAGGAA
Organism: Mormoops blainvillei; assembly: GCA_004026545.1. Classification (NCBI taxonomy): domain Eukaryota; kingdom Metazoa; phylum Chordata; class Mammalia; order Chiroptera; family Mormoopidae; genus Mormoops; species Mormoops blainvillei. The sequence goes on from PVJD01000776.1 coordinate 7,798, forward strand.
GTTTTCCCGACTCTGAGGAACTGATCATCTACCCTCTCACATCTGTAAGACAAGCCTGTGGTCACAGCTTTGAGAGTTCGGGGGCCTTCTGTTTGGGTCTCTACAGAAAGGAGTAGGATTTAAAACACATGCGGCTGAATTTTTGAGATTAGCATGTGTATTAGTTTACTACGGCTGCTGTAACAAATTACCACAAAAAGGTGGTTTAAAACAACAGAACTTTATTCTCCCACCGTTTAGGAAGTCGGAAGTCTGAAATCAAGGTATCAGTCCCTTCAGAAGGCTGGGGGGAAACATCTGGTTCCCTGCCTCTCTTCTAGCTTCCGGTGGCTGCCTGCGATCCTGTTCCTTGCTTTGTAGCCACCTCACTCTAATCTCTGCCTCTCTTGTCACCTCTGTATGTCCCCCAGTGTGTACATACCCTCTTCTCTTCTTGTAAGGACACTGGATTTAGGGCCCACCCTTACCAGCATAATTTCATGTTAATTTAAGTACATCTGCAAAGACTCTTTCCAAATAAGTTCACATTTTTAGGTTCTAGGTGAACATAAATTTGGAGGGGACACTATCAACCCACTATGCTATTATTTTTTATAAACTGAAAACTTAGGTGATAATTAAAATGCATTTCAAAAGAAAAAATACCCGTGACCTCTGTAGATGAGGTGCACAATTGCCCCCAGGTGTGGGCCTTAGCTCAGGCCCCAGGACTTTTCCTGACCTGGATGAACTGAGCTGAGCATGGAGATCTGGGAGACAGATCGAGTCTTTCCTGTTGGAAACTGTCCAGGGGCTCCTGCACCACAGGTCCTTGGGGTAGGTGCATGGCTTGGCCTGCAAAGTCCTCTGTGAACTGGGCCCTGCCCACTCCTCCTTATCCCTCTCCCTCTGGTAAAATAAACATAAAAGATATAACTTTTGTGATGAAACACCTGGCTTTTATAAGGTAATAAGGGGTTCCAATGGCTGTCTCGCCTTCCCTTTGGTTAAGTTCTTGGTCTTGCTGGAGCTCCTGACTCTCAGAAGGCTGAGTTTAGCCTCACCAGGACTTTGTAAAGATTTCTATTCCTGGGCTGGTCTGGACCCACACTTTCCCTAGGAACCCGGGGAACTAATGTATACACCACCGAAAAGCATCTCTGCTTCCCAAGCACTTTCCCTCAGATGAGCCGGCTTGCCCAGGAGCGCAGTGTGAAGCTGGACGCTTTCCAGCGCGTGGAAGAGCCACAAAGTTGGCTTACTGACGCTGGGAGCTCCTCTGTCCAGATGAGCTCACCTGGAGGTAAGCAGATGCTCTGCTCTGGCTAGAATAAGCTCCCAGGGCCCCAGGTGTGAATTGAAGCGGGGACCCAGGGACCAGCCCCAGCATCCCTGGGGTTGAGTGGGTATGCCGTGTTGTTTGCGGAATAAATGAATGATACGTGAATGAATAAAGCTTAATTCTGATTTGCAGACAGAACTTTCTACTTTCGTTCTCCTTGGATTCCTGCCATGCTATACTAAATTGTTTCAGTCGTAAAAACTGGCCCCAGGAGTATGTTATATACCACTTAAAGAGCATTGGGTACTTCACTAGATTTTGAAGCACCTCAGTGCCTTGGGATATTAATGACCATGTTTCTCAGATGTTATTCATAAAGTCTGTCAGGATTCTTGGGTGCTGGTAGCTTGAAGGGCTCTATGGAAATGGCACAACCCTCTGGGCTGTGCGGCCCACCAGCAGCATGGGGCCGAGACCAGACCCAATGGTCTCTACACTAGCTTCCCCCCACAAGGTGAGGACTGAATAAATTCCAGCCTCTCTTCTAGCTCTATTGAAAATATCATCAAATATCAGAAATTATGATTAGCCGATTGTTGAGATCAGCCAAGCCTCTTCTTTTCTGTTCTGCAGTGTGGCCTTGCGATTGAGTGTGGGGGCTTTGGAGAGAGCAGCCAAGGTTCAAATCCTAGTCCTGACACTTCTAGCTCTGTGACCTTACGCAAGTTAATTAGCCTGTCCATACAATCGGAATAGTTACCTCAAAGGTGTATTCTGAGTACTAAATGAAATAACGCACCTGGCACACACTATAGACAGTATAGTAGCACTAAGTGCGCAAATGCTGGTTACTACACTCTCATACCTGTGTGGAACTCTGTGTTTCCTTTTGGCTACTTACCAGTGTGAATGTGAGAAAACACAGCCTTTCAGAAGCAGGACGATCAGTTTCAAAGATCAAGATGACAAAGATCAAGTTACTTTGGGTTTACCAACAGCAACAGGGCCGGGCTTGTGGGGAAAGCCCAGGGGCACTCCTCCCTGCCTCTGCCTGGGTCCCGACAGCAGGGCTGGCGTCCCTTGCCCCAGCCACCCCGTCCAAAGAGGAAGAACATCAAGAACATCCAAGAGCCGTAATCTGGCCACTGACTCTGAGTGCAGCACAGTCCTTTCCACACGCCCTGGGATTTTTCTCTCTCTCCCCTTCCCCTCTGCCTCCAGCCCGGCCAAGCCTCTTTTTAATCCCTTTCTGGGTTAATGTGTGCTATGGAACTGCCACCCAGGTCCTTCAACACCTGCACAATTACAAAGGAGAACTGCAGGGCAGGGGGAAGCTGGGCAGGGGTGGGGGGCTGGGGGTGTTAATCCCCAGGACTGGGGGTGTGGTAGGAGTGAAAGAGAAGCCTCTTTCCCAGGAAGCAGAGGTAAAAGTCACTCTCCAGGCTTGGCCCCCACCTGTCCCCCTCTGCAATGGCAGGTGGAGGGTTTGCTGAGCATTCATTAGAGGAGAGGGACTGGGTCATACCTGTCTATTCAGTACCCAGCACTCGAAGAGGACAGGTAGCTATCACTCACACTGTTGGCACTAAGGGTAAAGTCAGTGGGAAGGTGAGGCCACTTGCTCCTTTCTGCAGAGCTGGCGGCCTCCCTGCTGCCCACATCAGAAGCATCAGAAGCCCAGGCAGAGTGAAGGGGGCGAGCTCTGCTTACTTGGCATTAACATGGATTCCCCTAGGATCTTGCAATTCCCGAGAAACTAACAGTTCTAGCACAGGGATCCTCGAAATGCTTCAGGAGAAAAATGAAATTATTGGGCTCGCAAAACTGAAAGATGTTCAGAAGTAGACTGGCTTCCGAGAGTTCAATAACCGTTTGAACTGCTTCATGCCGGTTGGTTCTTCCTCCACCTCTGGGCTCTGAGAACGCTGGGAGCACAAAGGGAGTGGAGTCCCCTGGGTCGCCACCTCATAGCTTCCATTCTCTGTTCAAGCCTGTGTGGCAGGAGTGGCGGGGGCGGGGGTGGTGGTGATGGGACAAAAAGAATCAGGCTCTGGCTGGGCTCTGTGCCCAATTTTAAACAAATTACTTAAGACAAAGACTAAGATGCCTGGTGGGCTTAGGTTCAGTTCCCTCGCTCCTCTTCGCAGAAACTATTTTGAATATTTGTGGTCTCTTCAGACCTTTAGACACTGTCTTTCTCCCCCATTTCACAGAGAAGTTAAAAGCTGATTTCACAGAAAAGTTAAAAGCCATCAGGTGAAAACTCCCTGCTTACCTACATGAGTACTGCTGCTTCTCCTTCCTCCTGTTAAAACGGAAATGGTGACTTCTCCCTACGCCAGCCGATCCTGGTGCATGAGGTTCCATGGGCTCCTACCTTCTCGGGGACCTTGAACTAATCTTTTATCTGCTTCCTGTCTACATAGCTACCCATTTTACGCACATCTGTCCTTCTAATCTTGTAAACAGCAATTCATTATTGAGCATGTATGTGCCAGGATCATAAAATACACTGTGAAATAAAATTATCATCTATCCAGTTGCCTAAGCCAGAAATCTGGGAGCTATTCTTTCTCATACTGCAAATCCAGTTAATTACTAAGTCCTATTAATTTGAGTATCTCTTGGTCTGTTCATTTCTGCCCACAATAGTCCAAGTCACCCATCATCTTCTTCTCTTTCACTTGCCCTGGGATTTTTCTGTCTCTCCTCTTAGGCAAAAGACTGTATCCAGTTTTTGACATTTTTGACTTAAAATTAAGGGAGCTGGATTACATACCCATTTTAAGCTTTAAAATTGTATGAATTAAATCTGAGCCTGTATATTGCAACCAGAGATACAATTTAACATTTTTAACATTATAGGCCTTATATCCCGGGTTTTGTATGCCCTAAGGTCTCCTTCCACATCATTCAGATACTCCCAGCAACATTTTTCAAAGACTAATCCAATGGGCAAAAAAATAGCAAGAAAGATTCAACAGCCAAAAACTGTAAGTAAGGATAAATTTGAATATATCTATGAAACAATGAAAAACGTAGATAAGAAATTATGGTTTTAGGGTCGCTTCATACTTACATTGAAAATTGCCTATCAGAATCTTATCTAGGTGCTTGGGTCTGGATAATAAAATTCTGGATTTCTCACAAAAGGAATCCGTCCACGGACTGCTGCTGAATCAGTATTTGCGGAGCGAAAGGGGTCCAGGGCTTCCTCCTCTGCCGTCTTGCCTCAGTAATAAAATTCTGATACTGAAACAAGCCCAAGAGCACTTACTCAGTCACAGTTCAATAAATAAGTGTGGAGGTCAGTACCAACACCTTGTTGTTCTGTTTCTGAATTTTTATTTTTCGCCCATCTACGATGCTCAACTAGCAGCATCAGATTCCTTGTCCCAGTTCCCTGGCAGAGCAGAGTTTCAGAAATCTGTCTTCCAAACAATTTCTTGGAATGCAGATTAGCTTGAGGAATAGCACATATCTGAAGATTTTTAAAAAATATTTCAGCTCTTAGTTCATGTGAAACATTTACATCCTTTTCCACGGCCCTCCCTGTACTATTTTAATACACATTACACTCTCTGCTCCAATCCCCTCCGGGACTCCGAGATTGACTCACGCACCTAGGCCGCACATTTAAGAGCCCTCCTCTTGTGTTATGCTAAGTGAAATAAGTCAGACAGGGAAAGACAAATGCCATATGATTTCACCTGTGTGGAATCTAAAACACAAAATAAATGATCAAAGCAGAAAGAAACTCATAGATACAGAGAATAAACTAATAGTTGCCAGGTGGGAGGGAATTACAAAGTACAGATTGGCAGTTACAAAACAGTCCCAAGGATGTGAAGTACAGTGCAGGGAATATAGTCAATAATATTGTAATAACTATGTGTGGTGCCAGGTGGGTACTTGAATTATCAGGGTGATCACCTCAGAAATGATATAAACGTCTGACCACTGTGCTGTACGCCTGAAACTAATGTAATGTTGAATGTCAACTGTACTTGAAAAATAAAAATAATTCCTCTCTTACTTTGAGAAAAATTAAGAGAAAAAGATTTCATCATTCTATCAGAGAAAATATGCCATTCTACGGCTTCTTTTGAAGGTGTAATTCTGCAGCTGATATTAGTTATTGGACCAAAAGTCTGTTGCAGTGTTTCTAAATACGCAGTTAAGAGACAATACACAGAGGGGGAAGCAACAGGTTGGGAACATACCCAAATGAGATCCTTGACCAACTAGGGTAACGTTACTAATGCCCACCATTTGCTTGACTCACCAATCTCTGCGGAGTCACCTTTGACTAACATGCAGAATTCTAGTATATGTCTATTTGCTTCTGAAAAAGCATTTTTCCGAAGGAAACAATGTTCAGTTGGTGTGGATAGGACCCCAAGGGCTTTTAAGACTCTCTCCATCCCCATTTCACTGCCCAAAGTGAATGTGTCTACCATGGGAGATCACAGTTCATGGCCACAAAGACTGCAAAGTGGCTAAATGCACTAGTGGAGATTCACTCTATGTGAGAGATGTAGAAGGGTGACATGGAAGCTTACCGCGGGACATTACCCTACTAAATACGTAAATCCTAACAATTAAGGAAGTGTCTTGTGGGCCCCTGGTTTGGGTACAGTTAAGGGACCCTACATAAAAAACCCAAGGTCTAGGAAAGGCAAAAAATTAGTTGGGACCTCTTCAAATCTATCTCGGGTCTGACTTCTTAAAGCAAGGCCTATGAGACAAGTCAGACAAAGACAGACTGAAGAGGAATTTACATGGGGCTGGAATGTAAGAACACCAATGATTTTCTAACACAAAAAAAATAGCACTGCACTAATACAAATGATAAAACATTAAGGAATCTTTAGATTACTCCAAATATGGAGTATCTTTTCTTCCTTAGCAGGAAATGGCTTTTCGCTGATGGGTTCATCCTTCACCAGTTCTTCTTATGAGAAGTGGCAAACTATGCATAAGAAGGCCCACTAAATGGCCTAATGCAGACTGAACAGTGATCTTGGTCTCATCTCATGAGTAAAAGTGACTTTTAATGATGCTATAACAAGAATTATTCATCATCTTCCTTAAAAGCTTAAATATCGACTTAATAGGTACCTACTAAACACAAAAAGAGAATTCATGAAGTTTTCCTACCCAGTGTGGCATAAAATGTTCAACTTTCAGCTTTTCAAGCTCACACAGCTCCATCCAGAATCCCATTTAGACCTGACTGGTAATCATAAATCCTTTCCCAACAACTTTTACTTCTATAAGCATTTAAATAAATAAAAATGATTCTAAACCCCATTAAAGCTTTTATCTAATATGCACAATCAGTACTGCGAAGACAGTGTGGAAGGACTGACATGATTATGCCCTGAATGTCCCAGTTGAGCTAGGAGTTGGCCCCAGATTTTTAAAACGGAAGAGTTGATTTGCATTTCTACCACCTATGCCTTGCCTCTGGTCAGCCAGCAGTCTCTCAATCTGAGTTCTGGAAATACTGGTCACATGAAATAGCCAGGAGAAAGGGCATTGCTACTAAGCAGTATTTACTAACAAGTGGAAAACTAAAACTGAGATTAATCCAAATAAATTTCAACACACTCATTTCTATTTGTTTCGCTTAAGAACATCCTCCTCTCTCAACAGGCTTTTTATTCTACCTACAAATGCCCAAACCCTCTTCAGACTTTCATGTCCTAATCAAAGTCTCTTTGTTCGCACAAGAAAATCTACCTTGGGTAAAGTATTAACTAGATGAATGGAACAGAATAGACCAGAGAAACATTTACATACATAAATTTACATATGATATATGTATCTTCTCAAATTAAGAAGCTTGAGTCTATTTGGAGTATATTAAATCATCACCTTACACTATACACAACAAATTTTGAATGAAGATATGTACACACACGTGCACATCGACATACACACAAACAAGAGGAATATTGATGACTTTGATATCAAAATAAAAATCCAACAGGACAAGGTACCAGTTACCAATTTCTAACCTCTCAGCTCCACATTCATGCTTCATTATCTGCTGTGAAATAATCAACCTGGAGCCTGTAAATGCTTCTTTGCCAACTGGCAAGACGTGAAACTTTGTCAGCAGACAGTGCTGGAAGGACCCTGGGGGAGGAAGGCGGCTTTCTGTGCCAGGTCCTGGGGTCTCCTTTGGGCAGGTTCCTGTGGTGCCTGCAGCTTCATAGTGGAGTGTCACCAGCATGGCACCTCCTGTGAAGGGCTTTCTTGCTAGCACACTTTGGGTGTTTCACAGACTCAGTGAACTTCTCTGCCATGCAGGGAGCCTTAAGGGGCACACCCTCCCTAATGAGGTCGGGTTGTCAGCCCTGGGATAGCAGAATATAGAGAATGTTCTTTTGAACACTCTTTATTGCTCACCAGCCGACCTTCCCATTACTTCAATCTCTTATCATTAATTTTTTTTAAAAAACATTTTATTTATTTTTAGAAAGAGGGGGAGGGAGGGAGGGAGAGAAAAATCGAAGTGCAAAACATCCATTGGTTGCCTCTCACCATGCCCCTAACCGGGGACCTGGTCACAACCTGGCCTGCAACTCAGGCACGTGCCCTGACCCTTTGCTTTGCAAGACGATGCCAAACCCACTGAACCACACTGGTCAGGGCTCATTAATAATTCTTTAAACTTTCCCTGTTTGATTACTGTGTGGTTTCTATCTCCTAACTGGCCCATGACTGATAAAAAATTGATACCAGTAGTGGGTTGGTCCTAGAGGACAGACACACAAATATAGGATTTGGGGATCTGTTTGGTTGCACCCTGGACCTGCACAAAGTGCTCAGCTCCTTGGGATAAGAAGTGAAATCCTAGCAACTCTTTGCATGCAGTGGCATGACAATGAACCAAGCAATCACCTGTGGTTAATTATGACAAAGCACCTGCTGAAGCGTGTGCCTAAATTTCTACCACATTGACTCTTATGGCGGTAATGATGACCATAAAGATTGGGGTGTGAGGTGGAGTTTTTTTGGATGTACTTCAGTACTCACCAAAGAAAATGACAAGCTCAGGTCCTTTTAATTCTCAGCTCATACGGTCCAAGAACCAATGAACTGCCACAAAGTCTTTTTAAAATCTATTTCTTATAGTCACAAGGGTAATACTGCTAAAAATAAAAAACAAATTTTAATTGTGCAAAATGCTAAATTACAGTGACAGCTGAAGTCACGATATTGCCGTTTCTCACTGCTGAGATGGGCTCTCATTACGATGGTGACAACGCCATCCCAGAGTAGCAGAAGCCAACTGCCAAAGACAAGGAATGTGCATGTTATGAAGATCGGCAGGGACATATCAGTAGTCAGATGTAGATTTGGCACACAGAGGTCTTTGGTGGTGGTTAATGTGTCCCCATGAGTGAATGCATATGGGTAGCTAACTAAACTATTGCTTGATGTATATAAAAGAAAAAACCCTAGTAGCCAAATCCTGACTTGAGCCAGCACAGCAGACGGTCACTGCCTCACATCCAGATTCCAGACCTAAGTCAGTTCACAGACCACAGCCCCTTGACTGCAGAAGAGGCTAGAGCCCCGGGAGGAAGGACCCTACACTGCTGCTGCAGGTACATTCCATAAAACTCCCTCTAAACTCTCCCCTAAGGGATCTGTAATCAGTTGCTAGAGTGGTTTTCCATCAGAGAAAAAGAGATATCCAGACCATTTGGTGATTACTGGGCACCACCTCTCAGTCAGTTCATTTGTGGGGATCCAAAACACCATGGTGCCTCAGCACTGAAAATGAAGGTGTATGGCAAGGTGATGGGAGTCTCAGCTCAGGTGTGAATTACAGAGGACCCAGTTGATCCATGGACCCACCACGTGGTTATTTCCTCAGTTCCGTGGTTCTGGAAGGTATAATATGAATATACATAATTAGCAACTGAAAGGATTCCTATACTGGTTCTCTGACCCTTGAGCTAAAGGCTCATTATTGTAGGGGTAATTGGAAGCTCCTGGAACTTCCCTTCTCTCAAGTAAACTAAAAGCGACAATGCATCTCTGGAGAAACTGCCAGGATTAATGCCAGACAATGACTTGAAAAAAACCAAGTGTGGTGGGATCTATCACATCACCTCTTAACTCATCACGTTGCCCTGTGCAGAAAATAGATGATGCTCTTGGAAAGTGACCTGGGGCTACCAGGCCCATGCCTTAGCCAGGTAGTGATTCCAACTGCAGCTGCAGTTCTTTACTGAGGCAATGGGTGTGTCTCTGGCCCGTGTCACGCAAATATGCCTTTTGCTCCTTATCACATTGCGAGGACCACAAATAGTTTGCTTTACCTGACGAAGTCACTGTGTACCTTCAAATTCTTGTCTCTAGGCTTTGTCAGTTTGGTTCCCTGCCATAATTTAATTCATAGAGAGCATGATATTCCAGAAAACAACATAATGGCCTACTATATCAACATGCTTATTGGATATCATGAGCAGAAAGTAGTAAGTACTTAGGTGCTTTAGTAAGACATGTTAAGAACTAGAGGGTGAAAAATAAATCCTACATTTCACACTATGTACCATGAAAAAAAAAACCATGGTGCTCAAGAGGACTTTTCGGATTCTGAAGGCAACATGTGCCATTTCTGCGTGTGCTACTTCACCCCTCCCCGCCCAGCCATCCATCCCTAAGATGAGCAATTATGAGTGGGGACCGGTGTAAGAGAAAGCTCCATTGCAGTTCTGAGTTTTAATACAAGCTGCTTTGCCATGTAGTTCCTATGATCCAGCAGGGCCAAAAATCCTAAAAATGCCCTTCATATAGGAACTGTACGGAGCCTCTGTCAAGCACCAGTAGTATCACAGGCAGACTTCTAAGACACTGAGCCAATCTATGCCCTCTTCTGAAGTTAAATATTCTCCTTTTGTGCCTTGGTAGAAACTGAACGCCTAACCACGGGATATATCGTGTAGCCTGAGCTTCCCATCATAAGGCGGTGTCATAGGGCCCACCTAACCATAAACCTGGGCATGCCTAGCAGCAATCTATCATCACTGGAAATGGTATACAATCAACAGTTTGCTGGACAGGTTTGAAAGGTACAAGGAGCTTCCACTGAACACATGGCTCAAACACTCAACACCAACTCCTGTTGCCTCCTCTCCCTGGACAGCAATATTCCTAACAATTAGCGTGCCAAGAAAGAAAAAAGTAAAGCCTGATTGACAGATAGGACTGAACCAACATTTATATATTGGCTAAGTACAACTGTATTTTTTATCCCAGCAACATCGAGCAGTGCTGGTTTGGAAGTCTTAGTTCCTAAGGGGTTCTTCCACCAGGAGCATAGCTATGGGTCTACTGATAAAAGATCCAAGGTAAGGTTGCTGCTTGACTGTCTTAATTCTTATGCCACTAAGCCAACAGGCAGCAAAAGCTGTTACTCTACTGGCTGGAATGGTCAATCTTGGTTACCAAGGGTGAGACTGTATTACTGATACACGATGGAGGCAAGGACTGTGTCTGAAATATGGGATCCTCTGGGTGCTCAAGTTCTTCCATACCCAGTAATAAAGGTTAATGAGAAACATCAACCAAAACAGGTAGGACAATCAGAGGACTCAGACCCTTTGGTAATAGATATTTGGGTCACTCCACCAGGTAAAGAGCCCTGACCAGTTGAGGTTCTGACCAAGGGCAAAAGAATTATTGACTAAGTAATGAAAGGTTATAACTTTACAGAAACAAGGGCTTTGAGCTTTGAATCCACTAGTTTCCTGCTTCACCCATTATTATAAGTGAAAATGGAGCTGGAACATATGAATAGTTCTATGCTAGGTGGCATGTTATCTCAGCAGAAGGTATTGGAGGGATTTATTTTTCTGGTTCTGGGCACATTACCATAGTGCCCTGCTCTAGCAGTGCACAGAGCTTAGCACTGGGGCGCCACTGGTGAGATACCTCCTATGCACAGTATACCCTGAACTCCTTGGATGACTTCACAGATCGCATTGATGTAACCTCCCATGGGCAACCTTCCCCGGCACCATCTCAGATGGATCTGCAGCTACCACAAGCTTTATCCAGAGAGGCAAGGTTGCATTTTCTGTAATGATTTCTGGAATTTCGCCTGATGGAGGACAAAGCATCCACTTCTGGTATTTGCTATGCCTGTACTCTCCAGGGTTTTCTTTACTGCTTTCCAGTTTTTTGTCTCAAATTACAGACACTATGCCTTGTCACTCCAATCCAATCTTATGGTTAACAATTGTTAAACTTTTTCTGTTCATATTGTGTGGCTTCTGTCTCCTGACTGTACTCTCTTCCTAATACACTGTAATCAAAGACAAAGACTTAAAAGAAAATATTTTTTAAAAATTCACTGACCATGGATTAGCATTCAGGATATTTAAAGATTAAAAAAAAAAACAACCCTACAAATTATTAAGGCAATAGAAAAAAGCAATTCAGAGGAAATACAAATTAATGATAGTAACCAAGCAAAAGTTTTACTCACCAGAGTATTAAAATTTAACTTGTGTCAGGTGGTTCAGGACATAGAAAAACATTGATACCCGACTGGTGGGAATTGAAAGGCAACCTCAGTCTGTTAAAATCTTCCAAGTGGAAACCCTATGACACAGCTTTCCAATTCTGTGTTTACTCTAGAGAAATCGTCACACATAAACAAAGTGGCAAGTACAGGCATTCTTTGCAAATTTGTTAGTAAAAACTAAAAACTGCAAACAACCTAACCATCCTTCAATAGGCAGATACTTAGGATATTCATACTACATGTACCAACACAGAATTTATGAATTTGGTATAGTAACATAACTTAGAAAGATCTCCAAATAGTTAAGTGAAAAAATATTGTGGGATGACGCTAAAAATCTACATTATATATTTTCTAGGAGTACATACTACATATATGTAAACTGTCAGGGGGAGGGAGAAGTTTAACACCAAACCAGTTCTAGTAATTACCTCTGAAAATTGGGGGGCAAGGGGAAAGGACTCGGAATGGTCAAAGACGACTTATACCAATCTCTAATAGTTTTAAAAGAAAAAATTAAGACATATTCATGTATTACCAAGACTTCAAAATCCCCTTCTTCAACTTTTTCTTCTGGCCAAGATTAAATGAGACTGGATTAACTTTGAAATAACTAAAAAACTGGACAAAATACATGAAACAACAGTTTCAATACACCGGTCTGAGCCCTGACAAAATTGGAAAGAACTGACCCCACTGACTGCCTTGGATTTCTAAGCCACAATGCAGGGAGCGGACACCCAGGCAGAGCCTACTAGACTTCCTGAGTTGAGAATACGGAGATGAAATCCTGGGAGGTGAAGGCAGCTGGAGTTCCCAAGGGCAGAGAACCAAAGAGGAGAGAGTGACACAGAAATTCCAGAGATCTACAGAACGTGCCCCTCCAGTGTTCAGCAATGTATCGGTCAGCACATGCACCTGAGGATAACTACCCAACTCTGAGGAGTAGTTTACAGGGAACAGGACACAGAGCCCACACAAGACTAGGAACAAAGCCTGCTCTAATCAGCCCAGGGTAGACAGCTTCATAATCCAGGGGGGCACTGGATGCTCAGAAGGGTCCTGCCTCAGAGCTGGGCAACAATTAAGCCCTAGGACAAACGCGGTGCTGCTCTCACCAACCACAGTTTAAAAGCAAGACCTGAAAGGATCAAACTGTTCTCAAGTGACTTAAGTCCCAGAACAAAAATAACCAGCATCCAACAAGTTAAAATTTGTCTGGCATGCAATAAAAAACTACAAAGCATGCAAATAATAGGAAAATATGACCCATAATAAACAACAAAAAAAAAAAAATCAAAAGAAACTAACCCAGATGATAGAACCAGCCCATAGGCTAATTGCTAAAATTTGTTACACTAATGTTCAAAAACCAAAGAAAACGTTGGCTATGTAAAGACATGAAAAATATAAAAACACCTGAATTTCTAGAAATAAAGATATCTGAAATAAAAAACTACATTGGATAACATTAATAGATTAGACATAGCATTAGTGAACTCAAAGACAGTAATGATCTGACATGAAACAGATTTTTTTAAAAACCTCAACAGTATGTGGGTGACCTGCAGATCCACTTCTAGCAGCCTCTGTACAGTCTCCACCAGAGAGAAGGGAGAGAACAGAAAAAAATATTTGAAGAAATAAAGGTTTAAATTTTCCAAACTTGATGAAAACCACAGACTCAAGTAACTCAATGAACCCCAAACACAAGAAACAAAGAAAACAGCAGCAAAGCACATTATAATCAAATTCTTCAAAGCCAGTGAGAGAGAAAAATCTTAAAAGGCTACAGAGGAGCCCTGGCCCGGTGGCTCAGCCGGTTGGAGCTTCGTCCCATACACCAAAAGGTCACGTGTTCAATTTCCTGTCAGGGCACATTCCCAGGTGGTGTGTTCTATCCCATCGGGGCCCATTCCAGAGGCAACCAATCGGTTTCTCTCTCTCCCCTTCCCACCCTTCTTCTCTAAAAAACGAAAGAACATATCCTAAGGTGAGGATTTTTAAAAAAGGCAACAGGAAAAAGACATGTTAGTACAGAGAAACAAAAGACAAAAGACTTACAGAATGCAATGTGAGAAGACAGTGGAACATCACTGAAGTGCTGAAAGAAAAAAAATGTCAACCTCGAATTCTATATCCAATAAAAACATCTTTCAGACAAAGGCAGACACACAAAAACTGAACAAATCCATCAACATTACCTGTACCATCGTAAGTAGAAATGTTAAAAGGTTAAAAGTCTTTAGGAAGAAGGTAAATATCAGTAGCAAGTAATGGAGAGCACAACAAATGCTAATTACATGAGTGTCAAGTATACATGACTTTTTATTACCTAAAAAAGTATTCTGAATGCCATTCATATCAAAATAATTTGTCTCTAGCAACATTTCAGGGAGTCCTCAAGCTTGGCAGTTTCGTATTTACCAAACTTGATCATATATAAGGCTAGTATGAAACCAAAAGTTCTTATGTTCTACAGCAAAATTAAGTCTACTCTTCTGGGTTTTAAGACATACAGGGGAGTATTCTCTTCTTAGTCCAAATTCTGTGACTTAATATAGAATATAATCTTGGCCAAAACATGGACCGAAAGAACCAAATTTCATATACTAGCCATGTGGTTTGGTACTAGATATTTATACAAAGTATTCTAAACAAAAGCCTAATTTTACTTTATGTGCAATCTGAACTAAAAAGGCAGTTACAAACAAGATTTCAGATTTGTAACAACAAATGGCAGTCTCATAAATTTGTTAACTGGTAGAGCTTAAGTGGGTGATTTCTACTGATTTGTGGAAGATCAATTTGCACATCACTCCTGTAGACATACAAAGTCTTCCCTCCAACTATTATTTCTAAGGCTCTGTTCTCCACTAATGAATATATACTTTCTTTACTATCCGATGGTCTTGGGGAACAATAAAAATTGGGTAGACAACTCATCCTCAGTGATAAGGTAAATTCACTAGCATTTAATGTTATAATCAAAAAGCAAAAACACAATGAAAAAGACCAGATTAATTCAATAAACATGTAGATTTATTTTAAATCAGTTTTGTACATGATACAGATTGGTTTTGCAGTTTTTAATAAACTAAAATAGAAATTTCTTAACACAGCAGTGTCTGCCTGTACAACAAATATCTTAAGGTAAAATAAGCTATTTTGATAGAATTATATCTGCATGAAATAATCAGATGAAAAATCTGAAAAGGTTTCTATATACCTTCTGGATTAAAAAAACCCAAAAATTATTAATGGCTCCAGATACTAAGTTGCTAAAGGAAGAAGGGGAAAAGGCCGAGTTCTGTTGTAAGAGCTCTTCTTGTAAAATCTGATTTCATACTGTATGATTTTGTTGTTAGAGAAGTACTCAAAATTACAGAAGATGAGAGGCTTCATCAGCTACATTTTCACAAAAACTGCTATATGCTGACATTAGTGTGTGACAAGGTATTCATAGCTATAGATAAATGACAATTAGACCATTGTGGCCAATTTTTGCCACTTTGGGAGGAATGGAGATTCTGTATACTTTCAAATAAATCTTGTATCTTACAGCGCTCACTAAAAACTAACAGCCATGGCACCATAATAAAATTTTTTGTGAGGTACCTAGAATATTACTACTAATGAAAACACAAAAATGTGAGGTAAACCTACCTTTCCCCCAAAACTTTTGAAGCCAGAGATTTTAAACAATTAAGGCACTTGAAAACATTAGGTGTATGTACAAATGTGCAAGTAAAACAAACTTTAGCTGTACCAGCAAGTAACTAAGAAACAAGGAAATCTTCATTTTAAGAGCCTTTAATATAATTATCTAAATGTAACGAATTCTGGCTTATGAAATGGACCTAAGCAACTTGTCATTCCTACTATAAAATATTGAAAACCAAGGGCTAAACTCAGCCACTACAGGCTAAAGAAATGAAAACAAAACAAACAAAATTTAATGACCTAGAGAAGCAAAAGCTCGGTTTAAACTAATTTAAGCCTCTGAACTAACCCAATGTGTCAAAGGCAGGGAAGGAAAAGTATCCCTCTCAAACCAAACAACGTAGTGCTTCCTAAGAAAAATAAATAAAAGTATGCATGCACGCTTACTATACTATGAGAATTGCAACTAAGGAGGATGGGAGAGAAGGAAAAAGAAAAAGAGAAAGCATGTTCCGTTTATCCAGGGCAACCGTTAAAAACCTACAGTAATCTGATCAACCAAAAATCCTTAGATTTTCTGAAATTACATTGGTCATCACATTTGCTGTCTCAAAACTTAAAATGATTGTCTCATTTAAACAGTAAATAATTCCCAAACAACTGTTTCCTTTTGTCTTATGAAAAAAGTTACTTTTCAAGACAGCTTGGTAAAAATCCTCTTAAGTGTCAGGGTACTTTTTGAAGTACAAAGGAAAATATAATTAAATCAATTTTAATCTCTATTATATTTTTTTAACAGCTGTAAGAAATACGTTGGGAAGTTTAGTATATGAACACTTTCAACTCTGTATAACATCCTTTAGCTTCAGTTACTCAGTTATGTAGTAAAGTAGGTAAGTTTTCAATTGAGTACTAACAGTATGACATCTAAAAGCAGGTTTACTACTGCGCACATCAACCTTTACCTTCCTTAAGGGGAAACAAATCACAAATATTTTGTGTTACAGTCTATCTTTCAATCTGTCTTTTAAGGCACTGTTCTTTTTATTTTCTCAATGTATAAGGTGCTTTACAAGTATTAACAATAACCTGCTACACTTTAATGATTTGTATTCTTTCCATTTATTTCTTTAAATCTGGAATGTAATTTCCTCGGTGGCATTTTATTTCTAATGCAGAAAAAATGACTGTTCTAAAGCACAAAATTTTACTCTAAGAATACAGTTTGCTTTATGGATATTAAACATAAATTTATTCCACTTTTAAAATGATTGCCAAAAATCCACCTGATTGATGCTCATTTGGCACATTCTTCTCAATTCTGGTCACTAAACTACATCCTGAGTTAGGATGAAAATAATGCAGCTTTGAGGCTTTGAAATAACTAAATTTAACTGCCAAGAGAGTCATGAGGTTGTCTGTGCAGAACAATGTTTTCCATCACTTACAGAGTTACATTTGGCATGTCAAGAAGAGAACATAATCCCATAGCAGCAGCCATTAAAAACATAAGACGACAGCCACAAGGATTCATGCAGAATATTTTAAATATTCCTGTTGAACAAAATGATTTAACTGATTTTTTCTTCAAGCACGATGGTCCAAAATATATGTATCCTTTGAAAATTTAAAGATCCTGGAATAGCGTCTTCCATGTGGGACATCTCGAAAGAGAGTATTTTGGTTTCACTGAGTTACACAAGAATCCTTGTTAATCTAATGGGTCTGGTTTACAGAGTGTGGTAGTTTCGTTCTTTCGATTTGCAGAATTTATAGAGAAAGAAAATTACAGCCTGCACACCCAAGACAAGAACAATTCCTCCAATGAAACTGGCTGCATCAAAGGTAGACTTTCGCATAGGTTGTAAAGTTGGAGTTAAAGTGGTATTACTTGAACCTGTTAAATAAGACAGAAGAAACAGTAAGTCTCATGAACCTCTGTCACAATTTCAAGACCCACCTGAGTTTCTATTTTGCCATGTGTTAAATTCTATAAAGTATTTCCTCTTCAGTCAAGTCCTTACAACTAAAATTTATATCTGCTTGAGGAAGACAAATTATTTATCAAGCTCATTCTTCATTTTGTCTGGTGATATTGAGTGGTCACTGTAGCTATACAACTTTAAATATGAAAATGACAGAAAAAGACTCTCCTGGTATATAAATTATGCCCTGGGAACACGTGAAGCACTTTTTAAAATTTGCAATTACTTCAGACTATATTTAATTGCTAAATAATAGTAAATATTAATATTTGTGTTGAAAATTCATACAACTTTTGAGTTTTACTAAATATATAACATAAACTGAAAAATTTGCAAATTTTCAAATTACAAAAATAATCTTAAGTATCTGTAATTTATAATTCCATAAGCAAAAGAATTTGTTATTAAAATTATCTTAAATCTTCCTCTGCAGACTTTACATATGAGAAAGTTATTCTAAGTCATGGGGGAAATAAAGGCACAAAAATTTGAATTCCTTCTCAGGGAGTAAAATGATTCAAGTGAAGCACCACTCACTTTTTAATGAAAAGCAATTTCGTATTTAAAATAACCTTAACATTTTTCTTAAATAGAATATCAAACACTGGTTCTGGTGCCTGTATATTATAAGTAGGCCAGCTTTAAAATTAATTACAACTGTTCTGTATTTCTTCTTGTGAAGACAGCATGGCTTTATTAAAACTGAAATAGAGTTAGCATAAGAATGAAGCCGAAAGACTCAAAAAAATTGTAAAAGATTCATCAGAAACAATGGCATTTTAAATATGGATAGACAGAAGAGTTCCTAATCTGTGTATCTACTATGTCTAAATATAACTTAGTTTTTAACATCAAATCATTAATTTAAAAAGTTAATTTTCACATGTACTTTCAAGAGTTATTACAAAGGAATTTGAGAAATGGTAAGAAATACGGCCCAGGTGCACACTTAATAGTAATACTAGCTTTTTAGATAGTTCTCAGGAAAAGGATGACTTTATTATCTTCACCCAAATCGCTATGGTCTAATGCAGCACATAACCAATTCTTAACAGTAACCATTATTTAATTTTTAAGTTATAAGAAATTAGGTTTCACCTACAAGTTATACTAAAAGGGTTTTTAAAAAACATTTAATTCCAACGTGTCATGCCAAATGTGATGACACATAAAAAACCTAGAAAAGGACTCTCAGCAAACCTATTATGACTGCTTTAACAGCCTGTGTTGGTCTTATAAGTACGTATAAGAGATTCGTTTCAGTTCATAACCACTCATGAGTGAAACTGGAAAATGATGGCAGAAATGCTAAAATGCAACCACAGTGGACATACATCCCATCTCATAGTTTAGAAAATCTCAATTACCTGGCACAGTAGCTGTAGAAGAGGAAGGCACAGTTGTGGTTTTAGCTGGAATGTAAATAAAATGTATTAAGAATTTAAATCTCTAAAGTTCCGTTATCTAGGATCTACCCTTTTAAAATAATGCCACCAACTTCCACATGCTTTTAATTTTTTTAAATAAAGGCCAAATTTCAGTTAATGGTTTACTAATCTATCTACATATCCAGAATACTAGCTTTTAAAAATAACAACATTAAGCAATCATAAATTGTATCTCCGCTAGTATCTATGTGTATAATCTATGTATACATCTGGATAAAGTGTGCAAAAAGCCACACAAAAAGATAATAATTAGTGTTTATGTGAGGGAACTATAGGTTCTTTATAAATTATATTGCTTCTAAGACAAAAACTATTATCTTAAAAAGTCAAGATAAGAAACAAGTGCAACTCATTATTTCTTACACGTGTATCAAGATCTCCTTATCTTCTTCAATTCAGGGGGTTGACAAATTTATCTTCAAGTGGCAGAAAGTAAATATTTTAGGCTTTGTGCACTGTGTAGTGCAAAAGCAGCCAAAGACAACATGCAAATGAATGGGCATGGTTGTGTTTCAATAAAACTTTATTTATAAGAACAGGTGCCCCGAGTCCAGAGTCCTTCCAATTTAGATTAGAAGAGCTCAGGGGAAGCTCTAGTCTACTGCTCAAGTACTTATCTGATGATGCCTCTGAAGAAAGGCACACTTGAAAAGAACTGGACTGAATGCAACAGTTTTAGGAACTAAAGCACCATATTACAAGACTGGTTAGTACTGATACTATTGTTGGATAGAAACAAATATGTTAACACTGATAGATGTTTTCATATTTGTATCTTTTTTTTCTCTCACCACTGTACACATTTTACCTACCCTGCTCTAAGTTGGACAGTTAGGTCACCTCTCATTTCTCCATGCTATGACCATCTTACAGGGAAATATTTGATCTTATCTCTGACAGGACTGACTCCTATACAGAATTCCCAGATTAGAAGGTATGATTATTTTAAGACTTACAACCCCTTTGAAGTTTTTTGTTGCTGTGTAACTTCAAAAAATATACTTTACAAATTAAACATATCAAATTATTTTTCTCTTAAAACACTAATTTTGTCTGCACATTTACACACTTATAGTTTTGACCAAAGTATTACATCAACAAAATTTTCAAAATTTGGTACTGAGGGAATATATCTCCAATGACCTACTGGTATGTTCCTTTCATTTAAAAGAATAATTAATAGGTTATGCCCTGGCTGGTGTGGCTCAGTGGATTCAGCACCAGCCTGCAAACCAAAGGGTTGAGGGCCAGGTCCCCAGAAGGGGGTGCATCAGAGGCAACCATACATTGATGTTTCTCTTCCTCTCTGTCTAAAAATAAATTTTAAAAATCTTAAAAAAAAATTTATATGTTATAAAAGCTGCTATTGGTAATAGAAAATTTAGAAAAATACAGTAAAGACATTTAAATAATCCCATCACTCTGAGTAGTTATGTTTTTTCCTGACAGCCATTTTTTCTAGGCTTATATATGAATGTAACAAAAAAAAAACTGTACTAGAACTACTTAATAATTTGTCTTCCACACATTATGAACACGTTCCATTATATTTGTGACATAATTTATTTTATTAGATGTTACTTATAAATATATACTTATGTGTACAATATTATTTGTATTGGAAGACTATTATAATTAACCTCACTGAACACCTTTCTACATAAATCAGACTCTCTTTGCATTAACAGACCCTTAATTTCCCACTTCCCTCTTCAGCAGTACCCATGGAAAGAGACCATATAAAGGTTTGTTTTTTCAACCATTAATTACCACTCAGTTGATGCACTTCCTGCAAGCACACACCAAGACTCATGGGGAAGAAATTAAAAGTGGACCCACAATGATTTTGGGGTAATCACTTTCTCCTCTCTCCCTTTCTGCTGACATCCACCTCCTGGAAATTAGTTCTTTCAACATCGCTGTTTTCATTGACTTTTAATACCTTCCCAGTCAATGACTTCTAATGGTTGCTAAAGGTTTAAGAGCCTATCACGGTGTGCCCTCCAAAATAAAGGTTCATAGCATTTGCAGATTTCCAAGGCATGAATATCTTCACTGTAGCTGTAATTTAAACTACCAACATGGCATCACTGAATGTGCAGCTGGAAAGAGCTGTGCATAACTGGCTGGCAAAACCTGGTAAAAGCTAGCTCACCACTGCCTAAGTCTTTCAAAATGTGTTCTTGTCCTTGTTACAGCACTTAACCACACCACTGACATTACTGTTCCCAAGAGTTTGGTCCTCAAACCCTACTCTCCTTCCTAAAAGTTGCTCCAGAGATTTTCACTACTGCCTACACTGATTAGCTTATATGTACTTTTGGCTAAGAACTTTCCCATCACCTCACTCTCCAAGTCCTTTATACCTACTATTTCCTAACCCTATTTGCATACATCTGCAACTCTTCCCCATTAGTTCTCTAGAATTACTGCATCAGGTTATCTAAACTGTGTTCACTCTTGTCTCCTTTCAGTCTCCTCTCCACATTGTTCAAAATCATTTTATTAAAATGCAATTCTCATCACATGACCTATATTTCTTTAACTCTACCAGCAAGGCATAAAAAGCACTTCCCAATTGGGCTTACTGGCTGTCCAGCTTCACTCTTCTTCAGCTTTGTACTGGACACACCAAATTCAATTCCTCATTATACTCCTTCACATATGCTGAATACTCTGCTCTGAACACCTGGGAAATTCTCACTTCTCTTACCAGGGTAATTTCAATACTTGGTAAGCCAGCATCTGCAGGAAACTATTACCACATATGCCATGCTACTCAATACACACACTTTCCTACAAATCCCCTAACACAGTTACCTACCTCTTTCACAGTTCCTACAATTAACAAAATGCTGTTCTACTTTTGTCTGTATCCGTATCATCTAACCTAGTGCTTGTACTGAGTAATGTTTTTGTATTATTTACTGTTCTTACCCAACTGATGAAAACTTTTTTTTAGAAGTATTATTTTACTGATTATGCTATTATGGTTGTCCCAAATTTTTCCCTTTGCCCCCCTCCACCTGGTTCCCCCTTCCCTCCAGCAATACCCTCCTCCCTTGGTTCACATCCATCGTTCTTTGGCTTCTCCATTGCCTATACTCCTAACATCCTCCTATTTTGTACCTACCCAATGGTGCTTCTAAGTCCCTATACCTTTTCCTCCATTCTTCCCCTTCCCTCTCCCAGCTGATAACCTTCCAAATAGTCTTCATTTCTATTCTAGTTGTTTCCTTAGTTTTTGTATTTTAGATTCAGTTGTTGGTTGCCCTTTCAATGTTCATAGTTTTGGCCTTCTTTTTCCTAAATAAGTCCCTTTAACCTTTCATATAATAAGGGCTTGGTGATGATGAACTTCTTTCTTTAGCTTTTCCTTGTCTGGGAAGCGCTTCACCTGCCCTTCTATTCTAAATGATAGCTTTGTTGGATAGAGTAATCTTGGTTGTAGATCCTCGCTTTTCATCACTTTGAATACTTCTTTCCAGCCCCTTCTAGCCTGCAGTTTCTTTTGAGAAATCAGTTGACAGTCTTTTGGGAACTCCTTTGTAGGTAACTTTTTCTCTTGCTGCTTTTAAGATTCTCTATCTTTAACCTTTGGCATTTTAATGATGTGTCTTGGTGTGGACCTCTTTGGGTCCAACTTGTTTGGGATACTCTGTGCTTCCTGGACTTGTATATCTATTTCCTTTGCCAAATTAGTAAAGTTTTCTTTCATTACTTTTTCAATTAAGTTTTAATTTCTTACTCTTCCTCTTCCCCTTCTGGCATCCCTATGATTCGGATGTTGGCCCTTTTGGAGATGTCCCAGACTCCTCTTAAACTCTCATTTTCCTGAATTCTTGTTTCTTCATTTAGTTCTGGTTCAATGTTTATTTCTTATGTTCCAAATTATGAATTTGAATACCAGCTTCCTTCCCTTCACTGTTGGTTTCCCGTGGATTTTTCTGTATTTCCCTTAGTAGAGCCTTCATTTCTTCCCTTATATGCTTTTGCTGTATTCAGCGTGATCTGAGCATTCTGACCACCAGTGTTTTGAACACTGCATCTCACAGGCTGGCTATCTCCACATCACTTAGTTCTTATTCTGGGGTTCTGTTCTGTTCCTTCATTTGGGTCGTACTTGTTTTTCTCCTGATTTTGGCAGCCTCCCTGTGTCTGTACACTAGGTAAAACCACTCTGATTCTGTTTTTAGCACACCTGTTAGGTTATATGGGATGGAGTCTGGGGTATTTGCCAGGGTGGAGCAACCCTGGCTCCATGTGTGTGTGTGTGTGGGGGGGGGGTTGAAGAGGGGACAGGGGGCTTGCCTGGTCCTGGCCCCATTTCCAATCACCCACTTCCCATGAGGTTGGCACCCCTCAGCTGCTGTCCTGGTTGTGGTTCCCAGGGTGGGTAGGTTGGTGTATGTACCAACAGTTTCTTCCACCACCTCAACCCCCACTGTAACCCCACTGGGTTTACAGCCAGGAGTTATGTGGATTTATTTTTCCCCGCACTTGGAGCCCTGGGCTGCGTGGTCTGGCCTGAGGCTGGACTGGCTTGCTCACAAGGTATCTCCCCGATTTTTATCCACCACACATGAATGTGGGGCTGCCCGTTCTGCCAGCCGCCACCGCCTCTCTGCCCCTACTTCCCATCTCCATACCCTCCTACCCATCTGGATGAATACAGTTCCTTTAAATCCTTGGCTATCAGACTTCCATATAGTTCTGGGTGTTTTTCTGGATGATTTTCTCATAGTTCTGGGTGTTTTTCATTTTTAAGTTAGTTGTGTTCCTTCTTATGGTTGTACAATGAGATGAGGCATGTCTACCTGTGCCTCCATCTTAACTGCATCTCAAATTGGTAAAGATTTTTAAAAGGAGATATCATCTAATGCTACTGAGTGTGGTGAAAAACTTTCAAGTTGATGGTCATAAAAAGCCTACCTTTCTGGAAAGCAGTCGGTATTGAGAGTCTTAAAACGATCATTTAGGAATGCTGTGTGAATCATCAACCCTATCAGAGATGACAGCAAATATTCCCCTCTAAGAATATTTCAATCTAACTATTTAATCCAAAACACGATATGCAAAGTGCATACAACAAGGCTTGTGGTAAAAGAGAAACAGTTCGAATGTGCAGGTACATTATTATCCAATTTCATTATAAGTTTATTTATTTAGATACACACAAAGAAAAGGCTAGAAGAACTAAAATCACTTAAAGCATTTTGGTGTACCTCTAGATGATGTGAATCATAGGGCAATTTAATTCCCTTTAGGTTTTTGTACTTACAAAGACTTTCGCAAAGTCCACAAAAAGCAGTTTGTGGATGTAATGTACAAACCTACAAGAAATCTGCTCAGCTTCAATGAATATGAAATACAAGTTGTGTGTCACTGTCACAAACAGTACATATTAATGTAATCAGTGTGATGGTCCAAAACTAAATGTCTATTAATTTTTTTAATTATACTAACGACTTTTGGTATTTACTAAAATGTTAACCATTAAAACAGCTTAAAAACCCTGAAAAGAGGAGGACAAGAAAAACAGTCAATTATCTTATTACCTGTGGCATTGGTTGGCAACGGAGCAACAGTGGGCCCTATTTAAAAAACAAGCAACCACGTAAGTCAAAGGTGTCCAAATATCACAATCTATAACACTACTTCCTAACCAGCCGCCATTAGAGTGCCACTTTACAATTTTTGCATTTTAGTACCACCTATCTGTAAAGGAGACTGACAGTTTCTCTCACATGATATTACACCCCCTCCCCCGCTTCTTTAGAAATAGGAGCACCAATTTTTAGCAACTCTTCTCTCCCCTCAGGAGACATTTCTCCACCTCCCCTGCAGCTAGGAAGCTATGTGTAACTTCCAGGAAACACATATAAAGTATATATGGGCCGCCCTTTTAAAAAAATTTTTACTGATTGATTTCTCGGGGTGGGGAGGGAGAGCAAGAGAAAGCGGGGAAGAGAGATAAAAAAACAAACATCAATTTGTTGCTCCACTTATTTAAGCATTCACTGGTTGATTCCTGTATGTGCTCTGATAGGGGATCCAACCTGTAACTTTAGTATACTGGAATGATGCTCTAACCAACTGAACTACCCAGCCAGGACTGATATGGGCCTCTCTTTCTCTTCCTCTTCTTGCTGGCAGGAAAACCAATTACATGGCTCAAACATGACAACTCACATTGAAGAATAAGGTCAAAGCCCATTTTTGAGGAATGACAGTAAAAACCTAGGAAGAGCCTGGGTCCCTAATAGTTGTAGAGCTGCTACTTTAGCCTGCTGGCTGAACTTGAGCCCAGACTTCATTTACAGGACAGCAAAGTGAATTTATTTCTTAAACCATTATAATTTGATACATCATCAAAAAAGCAGAATTTCTTGTTCAGTTTTTCTTTCCTATCTCTTAAAATATTTTACTTAATCTTGTTTCTAGGCAATATTATCATGAAATCAAAAGTCTGACATAGTTATTGCTTTTTCTAACAAACATTAAAATAACTCTTAAAATGTTTGTTCATTTACCACCTAAACAATGTTAGTGCACGCTACAGAGTGTAACTGATCTCATACTAATGAAATTCTAAGTTACGGAGTTCTAGTTGGGATGGGGGAGATGGGAAAACTACCAAACAAAATTAGCTAAAGGCAGTCTTTCAATATTATTGACACTCTCCAGAAAAACCTTTTGCTCAATTTAATTATTAGCTACGTACCAAATTAGGAATTCCACTTTCCTATTAACTTACAGTCTTGTTAGAAAAATTCACTGTTTCAGGTAAGAATTTTAATTATTTCCTAGCAAAGAGTAAAGGTTAAAGAGTGATCAAGTTCCCCAACTGAAAGTACAGAAAAAGGATGAATAAAGAGATTTATTTAACCATAGCACAAACTATCTGGACACTATGACATTCACCAGTACCATAACCAAGAAACTGCCAGAATAAGGCTGTCCAGGCCTGTAAAATGCAAATAAAGAGAGGTTCTAAACTGCAATAAGTTTCTAGAAGAATGAAAAATAGTAAGAGAAAAGGAATCTGTATTTATAGCATTCTACACTATAACCAAATCACTAAACCAGGCTTTGAAAAACTGTCCTTTTAGCAATCAATATAAATGCTATTCATACTGAAATTTCTAACAAGATCAGAACTATGGAAATGCTTCAAAACCAAATACTGAAATAAGGCTTCCTGAAGTAATGATCTTCCTTACCTCTCTGTGACCACTTTCCCCAGCAGCCAATGTGAACACTTACCGTAACAGAAATCTGTACTGTTCACCACCTGGCAATCACTAACTGTTGAATTATGTGAACAGTAGCTTCTACCTGTTATGGAAGAAAAAACCAAACTAGGTAAATAGCATCACTCACTCATTTAATACTATCTTTGACTTTATTACTCTGCTCCAAAATAGCTTCAAAAAATCAAACTCAGGCATAAACACTATCGAAGTCCATTCACATAGCAATAAAATACTGTTACTGTCTCCCCTCTTATTTTTGCAATATTATACAGGATCTCTCCAAATATTTTCCTTTTAAAATCCACATGAGCATATGGAACAGATGAACCAGAAACACTTAGATCTTAGAACTGTGGTGTGACTGCCGTGCAAGGAGGGCTGCTGGAATGCACAAGAGGGCTGAGGTAGTAGCAAGAAGTGGTCAGGACTGAAAAAGGCTTAGTGAAAAGGGGAGGTGCCGCCAAGGCAGCAGTAAGTCCTCTGTTGCACACCTCTGCGTCTTCTACACTTCCTAAAACCAGTTCCTGGGTTGGCATGAGTAAGGGAGTGCTCCTCCCCAACAAATCCCACAGAATGGTATTCAAGCTTCAAAACTTGCCAACTTTGTCACACATATGGGGGAGGGCTGCACTTTTTAATTCCATTTTATGGCCTTAAAAAAAAAAAAAGCAACTCTTAGACAAGATTAAATTTAACCTCAAATTAAGCTAATACCTTAATTTTAAAAAGGTTTCAAACTTTGTTACATATTGATACAATATTCAGAGCTTAAATTTTTCAATGATGTGTGAAGCTTGTCACATAGCTTTGGATCTTTCTTTAAAAATACTGCTACATTGATTTAAAAAAATGCAAGCACCTAACATTTAAGAAATAATAATTTATGCTGTACTCCCATGGTTCTAACAAAAACCCAACTGGCATTTCAAAGTATCTCTATTTAACTCTTTATTCCTCAAATTAATCTAACCTTAAAACTTAACAGAAGCACAGCAAAGAATCAACTCTTGTCCCACCTCATCCTTCTCCCCTATGTTAAGTTTCATAAAGTCTCTCTATAGTTCATCTAGCTTGACACATTGAGAATAAATGCCTCAAAACATTTTTCTGGGCAAGTTTTCAGAGAAAAATTTCACAACTTCCTTTCACAGCTATCCTTCAGTGTATCCTACAAAGATCTATAATCTCTCTTCCTTCTACTAAGCCCTAATTATCAAGTCTGAAGAATTAAAGGAGGTCAGGGGAACGGGAGACAAGAAGAGGGAAGTGTTCATATTAGAGCGAAGTGTTAAGTAATTGGTACTGTAAAGGAAAAGTACTTGATTTGCAAAAAAAAAAAGTGTACACTATAGCAAATGTTCTACAAAATTTTCAAATATTCAATATCCTGTAGTATTTTTTAAAGTGCTGTAACAAAAGTTGTGCATTCTCAAAATTAAAACAACCTCGAAGTTCCTTACCTTTACATTCCATCCAAAAACAGGTAGTATTAGCAATAGTATTGCTAGCATTAACACAGGAAACACAGCTGTTGCGGTTTTCACAGGTTTCTGGGGGTAGGGAGGAAGGTATGAAATCAATTAATTGGGAACTGACATGGAATTTATATTACTTATTTTTTTTAACACAGTAAGCATTACATACAGTACCAGACTCACTAACTCAGAGAAATGATAATACTTTATAGGTCTATCAACAGATGAAAAGATAACACGTATTATACATACATAGTGGAATTCTATTCAGTCATTAAAAAGGGGAAATCCCCTTATACACTGCAACATGGGACAGCCCTTGAAGACATTATGATAAGTGAAATTAGCAAGTCACAGAAGAACAAACACTGTATGATTCCACTTTTCTGTATCTCACATTGTCAACTCAGCCCTGACCAGCATGGCTCAGTTGGTTGAGGGTCATCCAGCAAAGCAAAAGTTCCCTGGTTGGGGCATGTGCAAGAGGCAACTGTTCAATGTTTCTCTTTCTCCCTCCCTACCCCATCTCAAAAAATAAGTAAATAAAATCTTAAAATAAGATAGTCAAACTCAGAAGCAGAAAAGTAGAACGGTGGTTGCAAGGCATGGGGGATGGGGGGCGAGGGGAACAGCCAACAGTCCAAGTGTAGTTTCACACAAGATGAAAAGTTTTGGAAATCTGTGTATTACTGCGCTTATAGTTAATACTGTATAATACCCTTAAAAACTTATTAAGAGGGTGATGGATCTCATTTTTTTTTAAACCGCGCACACAAAAGACTTTATAAACTGGCTAAGAAATTCCAATCGTTTTAAATGACTTATGAAGCCAGAGTCAACTCAAAAGAAAGAGGGGGAAAAACACAAGTTCGTGGGAACACTTAGTACTTCATGGTACCTATCTAAAACAACACCCCCCTTTTTTTTAAATATGGCAACTCTTTTAGAGACACTCAGGATTTCGCGATGCATTTTAAAACACCTTTAAAAAATAAAAATATTGGAGAACAAAAAGGACTGTTACAATGCCAATACAGAGAAATCACTACCCCAAAACATCAGATGGCACACTAAAATTTCTAATAGTAATAAAGACATATTACTAGTTGAACCCAAGATCTGATGATGCGCATTCTGAAAAACCCCAGAGATTCATAATAAATACATGATCCACTCTTTCTAGGGTCCTCTATGACTGCAGGATAAGAGACAACACATTTGGAGGGGACTCCAGTCATGTACATGTAATTCAACAAATCAGCAAGATCTTTTTCAACAATTTAAGCCAAATGACCCAGAAACAAGGCTTCAAAGAAGGCTAATTACAATTCAATGTCTGGACAAATAGACTACAGAACTGGGCTTGCATTTCAGTACTTCATCATTAGTATTCATCAGAGACTGAGACGTATATGGTGGGGGATGAGGCGGTCACAAAGCAAAAATAAGTTTTTCAGAGGTTTGTACACAGATGAAAAATGCTAGTTGTTTAAAATCTTTTGTGTTTCATGATGAATGTTTGGGCAGCATAGTGAATGATATTTATAATGAACTAAACTTGCTACCTTTCAGACTGCAGCCTATCCAACTACCGCTAACAGAAAACAAATCATCTCTTTTGCATGCATTTAAATTAGAGGCAATTAACTTCATACTTCCAAGCTTCTCTTTAAGAAACAAAAAAGCACAACAAAGTACAATTCTGAAAGGAAACTGACAAGTAATTAAGAGATTTAGTTCTATCATCAGGGTGGTTTCAACTTCCAGTATTGTACTGCAATTTCCTTTCATTTAAAAAATTTAAAATTTTACCATTACATCGTTCTGAATTTAATACTTTTAAGTTCATTAATATTTTAAGCTTTTATAAAATACAAAAACTACGGACTATATTGTACAACAGTATTATCAACCTTTAGAAAAATACTAAGGTAAAAGCGAGCGATTATTCCGTCAAAATGCCAGTTACCCACTATTAACTAGAATAACCAACCACACTAGACTGCAGATTTTACATATTTAGAGTTTCTTCACCTTATTATCTCAAATTTATCTTCCTTTCTTTTTTATATTATCACGACATTGCCAAGATTCAGTGTATCCCTCAACCAGTAGACTGCAAAGACTACCACAAGGTGTGTTCCTCACTGGGGTCTAGGAAATCGACCTGGAATCGACCTCGTTCCACTCTCGGCTTCACAATTTACTATACATACGGTCCCAGCAGTTACTTTAGCTTGTTTCACCACCTATCTTCTAGTTAAGCCTAAGAAAGACCCGCGAAACACTGAATACACGAAGGGGTACTTTTCGTCGTTTGCCCGTAACACGGGGTGTTAAGTTTTAATTAAATGCTCAAACCTCAGATAAATCCCATACCTATCCACAAAATTAACGTAATCAAATCTCATACGACTTATTTCTCAGACCCAAGTCTCGAGACACAAGCGAAAATTAAATGTCTTCAGTTTCCCTTTCCCCCTTTTGCCAACTTCCGGAGAAGCTTCCCTTCGGAGAGAAGACCTGGGTGGACAAACAATTAAACCTTAGGGAGAGGGAGCTCGGTCTTCATCGCCAATTTCTGAGGCGCGTCGCCTCGCCCCATGATCAACCCCACTGCCGCCACCGCGGAAGGAAGCCACGTCCCCTCTTCCGAGCCTTCGGCAAGCTGGAGATTACGAGGCAGTTTTAAAAACCACCTCGGACTGGGACACTGGGTCTAGAAACTATACAAAGGCCCCCAAGGGCTCCGCCGCCCCTTCTCATCGGGGCGCTTCCCCGCCCCGGCCACCCCGCGCCCGGCCCCGACTGGACTTGGACAGGCCGCCATGTTGCCGGAGCGCGGACCGCGGGCACGAAGGGCAGCTCGCCCGGGCGGGAGAACAAGGGAGGGCAGGAAGCCAGCAGGGCCGGCGCATACCTGGTGCTGGAGTGGTGACCGGAGCGAGGGTCGTCAACGGCGTCGAAGGTGTGTGGTTGGTGGGAGCTGAAGTCACGTTCGGGGCCAGGGTGACGTTCTGAGCCGCGGTCAGCACACAGAGCGCGGCCAGGCAGGCGACCGCCCAAAGCAGCAAGCGGGAGAGCCCCGACATCGCGAGCTCCGCGTCGGCGTACTTCCCGAAGATGCTGCGCACAACGCTACGCGGGTACTTCTGTCTCCTGCTGCACCTCCTCCAAGACACTGCTCCCCCAGCAGGAACGCGTTGCGGTCACGTGAGGGATCCTAGGCCGCGGCGTTCTGGGGGCGTCTCGGGGTGGAGGCGGGGCGTGGTCGATACCACCTGGAATACTACGGGAGGGGGAACAGAGGCATCTAGAAGACACCGAGGGATGCTGTCCCCCAGAAGACTTACTATACCAAAAAACTGGAAATATTATCTATAGAAAACCATTTTATTTGCCCTATGGTTACCATACAGGACGCAACTAGGCTTTTCTTGTTCCTGCAATATGGAAAGCTCCTACCCTGGCTTGGGTGGAACAACCTACGTGACGTAGCGCACGGCGTCCCCGAGAGTGACCAGTGAGGCTGTGAATTTCGCAACCCCACGTGACCTCAGGGCCTCGCTTTCCGGACCTGAGTCCCCCGGGGCGGAAGTTGCTTCCGAACCGTGCATTTCGACCGGGTAAGATTTAAATTTGGGCCGTACTTCCGCCCTCCCAAGGTCTTTCGCATGTATGTGCTTAATAGGACCCGTGCTCTATATCTTGGAAGTCGATTTTTCTGGAACTCCCCCGGTGTCGAGACTCCCTAAGGAAATGGAGACCACGTGGTTAAGGGGTTTCTGCCCCGCCGCCCACGTAGTGGGAGCCGCGCAGCACCGAAAGTGGTCTCCTGCCTTCCTGCTGGAATCTCACACCATCTACCTTTCACACTTTCCTAACATGACTTTTCCGAATTTCTTGCTATTTCAGCCAGCTTTAGCAGCAGCCAATATAGTCAGAAAATCGAAGACTATCTGAATTGGAAATCCGTCTGATGGGCTCCTATCGCAACTTTAGAGGTGAGTAAGCAGATTCATTAGTGACTAGACCAAAACGTACTGCTTGCTTGGTGTCAGGGCTTGGTTTCGAAACGTCTGTTCATGTTCTGTCACTGCTCAGGCTTCTGTTAAGGGTGAGCGCCATCTGATGTCCAGTCTCACGGAAACACTCAGAAGTGCAGCCATGCATACATACATCAAATGGTAAAAATTGGATTGTAAAAGCCAAGTATTTAATGTTTGTTTTCAGTTATTTGTATTTATCATTGTAATCTTAATGATGCACATCTGTCCTAATAAAATGCCCACGAACCGTAGTTGCTTTTGTGAGATCTGCTTTAATATGAAAGCAACAAAAAGAGATGACTGCGTAAGTCCTGTTAAACAAAACCTTTGAGGCCAAAAGTTGTCCCGAGTTTGTTGAGCTATATGCTAACCAGGAACAGGACCTGGGACATGCCGTTTGAACCATCAGCATCAGGGCTTGATGGAAATGATGAACATGTCCACCGTCTTGGGGTTGATGGGGAGGGGAGGTGCTGTTTCATACAATGAGTTTGAAGCAGAATGATAAAAGTTTTGAAGGAGTTTACATTGGCTATACGCAGAGGCGGATTTAACGGCACGCGCCTGACTTCTGCAGGCATGTATTTTTATTTTCCCTGTCTCTTTTTTTTAAGGGGCCCAGTATTTTCTTCTGGGCCCAGTATTTTCTTCTGCGCCCAGGGCCTCAGCCGGCCTTGATCCGCCTCTGGCTATACGTAAGGGATGAGCCCCAGAAATCTGTGTTTTGAGAGGCTCAAGCATTTCTGATGCACACTGAAGAAAATGAACCTACGATTTAACACATTTTCAAAGCTCCCTATCAAATATCAAATTTCATAATTTATGTTGTGTATGTTACTGTTGAGATTGTTAGAAATATTTTGTATGTTGTATAAAATTTATTTGAAATATGGACTGATTATATTTGCAAATTTTAAGTTGTGATTCCATTTTGGGAATGATAATAGAGCATATAATCAATAAGGTACTAGTTTAAAAAAATGAGTTTCTGTTCAAGAGAGAATATCACAAGGTTTTATAGAGATTAGTTTTAATTTTGAGGATGAATTAATTCAATCCATTGAAAATTAATGTGATGTTAGTGAGAATGGCTAATACTGAACATAACAGGGACTTGATGTTTCTTGAAATGATAATGCTGTCCTGTCAGTGGCAGCCTGACTGTTTTTTTGTGAGTTGATATTCCAGAAGGAAAACTAATTTTCATTAATATCTGCTGTGGGTCAAGGTCCATGAGAAGTATCTTGACACATTATCTCGGTTAATCCTCAGTCCACCATGAGATAGATGTACCCTCATTTTACTAATGAAATTGAAGCCTCTAAGTAAAAACGGTATTGATAGTGGTTTCATAAATCTATTAACGGGAGGGTGCTAACAACTTTTTCACTTCTATGCTCATTTTACAAATGAGGAAAGGTAAAGGTTAAGTAATTTAACTGCTGCATTGCTAGATAGCTGGGACTAAAACATGCCTAATTTAAAATGTGTATAAAGTGTAAAAACTCCCAAGAGTTTGGGATCCTGAAGTTACCAGACTAATCATTCATTAACTAATAACTGGCATTGTCTGCAGTTGGGGCAAACAGATTCTTTAGATAGAATTTAAATGTTTCTCAAATCTCCCAAAATAAGAAGAGTGTCCATGTACCACATTTTTATTAATATAGTTTAGTGTAAAATAAAACCTATGTACTCGATTGTGCTATATCAGCAGTTAGGGCAGGGTCATATAACTAACATTTTGTATAAATCATCAGAATGCCTATACTCTTATAGACTTTGAAAAAATCTAGAATTCCTTCTGTTTAATCAAATTAAAAGTTTTTCAATTTGGTTAAATCAAAGTCTTATATTTGGAGCTAATTGAGATAAGCTTTCAATTCCTTTGCAACAATCAGTTTCTCCAAACATGTTTAAACGTATAAATCATTCTAATACGTACTATATTCTTACACAGACGTATTACTGTGTATACCTTTAAGTGGGGGTAATAAGAAGCACTGCATGTACAGATCAGTAAAACTTGTATAGCCTGAGAATGGAAGGTGAATGGGAATGGACTGTGCATGTGCCACTCTTTAGAAAGTTTGCAGTGTTCTGCCTTCACATTGCAGCTAAACTGAAAAATAAGGGGTGCTGTAATCAGTTTCTTACACCCATGCAGATAATCCAGTTGTTTCACATAAAACATTTAATGTCATACTCTACAGGTTTGTTGCCAGTAAGAATTACTCTGCTGCTTATTGTTACATGATTGATGTTTGTAATTTGTTTTAACCAGGATCTTTGCAAAGCATCAGTTTCATTCGTCACATGCTTCACTAGCTGGTGAGAGTCCGGGTGATAAGCCCAGCTCCCTGCTTTGAGATGTTCCCAGAGTGACCACAGGAGCCCATCCAAAGGCCCAGAGAGAGGATCTGGAGGCTTCAGACAACAGCCTGAGTTGTCAGGTTGGCTAAAACTTAAGAGGAGATCGCTCCTCTTCAGTCATTTCGCAAATCTGGCTGTTAATCAGTCACTAAGGAGCTTTTAAAAACACTAGTTCTGGACCAGAGGCCACAGGGATAGCCAGCACCATGTTCGGTTCCAGCCGAGGTGGCGTGCGCGGGGGGCAGGACCAGTTCAGTTGGGAGGATGTGAAGACTGACAAGCAGCGGGAGAACTACTTGGGTAACTCGCTGATGGCCCCGGTGGGCCGCTGGCAGAAGGGGCGTGACCTCACTTGGTACACCAAGGGCCGGGCAGATTGCACGGGGATGAGCCGGGAGCAGGAGCTGGCGGCTGTGAGGCAGGCAGAGCAGGAGGCTCTCATGGCGGCACTGGGCTACAAGAATGTGAGGAAGCAGCCCACAGGCCTGAGCAAGGAGGACTTTGTGGAGATCTGCAAGCGTGAAGGAAGTGACCCTGAGGAGAAAGGAGTGGACCGGCTCCTGGGTCTGGGGAGCTCCAGTGGCTCTGCAGGCCGAGTGGCATTGTCCCGGGAAGACAAGGAGGCAGCTAAGCTGGGGCTCCCAGTGTTCACACACCACCGAGTGGAGAGCAGTCGGCCAGGGGCCTCCCCGGCCCGGAAGAAGCCTAGGCCAGAGGAGAAGGCAGAACCGGGCCCCCAGAGTCACAAGAAGAGCAAGAAAGAAAAGAAGAAAAAAAAGAAGCACAAGAAAGAAAAGAAGAGAGAAAAAGAGCACAGGACCAGGGCAGCCTCCTCGCCGTCCCCAGCTCCATCCGGGGCCCACCATCGCAGGCATGACTCCGACTCCTCGCCCTGCTGCAAGAGGAGGCGAGGGCATGATAGTGACTGAGGCACAGCCCACCAGGACCCTGCCTACCCCAGGCAGGCCCAATCCTCAGTGAAGCCTTTGAGCATGTGTCCTGCCAGGCCCAGGGAACTGGAGGGCAGGCTGGTGGGAGCCTTACCAGGCCCCTGTTAGCAAGCAGGGTATCCAGGTAGTGCCTCACCCCCGATGGCCCCAGGCCCACCACGGGAGCACACACCTGCCCAGGAAGTCCATCTGCCTTAGGTCCTAAGTACTGCTACTTCTATTTTTCTTTGTGTTGACTCACTCTTTGTACTTAAATAAACGTACCTTTAGCTGAAAAAAGATTCAAGTTCCCAGACAATGCCCTGAAGGTTCTGCACTGGTAATTTATTGAGCACTCACAGTATAACAGGTCCTATTCTAGGTTCTTTATACAAGTTATCAATTCCTTGAATCCTCACAAGTCTATGTTGTGGCTATTACTGTTTGGAGATGAGGAAATGGAGGCACGGTGAAGTTCTTGCCTGAGCTTTTGCAGCTAGGGAGTGGCAGAGCCAGGACTCAAACCCAGGCTGTCTGCCTCTAAGACACACATCCTTAACACTGTGCTGCCTCTGGGTCAGTTGAAACTGTGACACAGGCACTATACTCTCTTCCCATCCACTTCAGATCTTAGTGTAAAACCGTGTGCTATATTGTAATGAGCTGTTGTTATATTAAAACATATATATGCCAATTTTCAGGAGTTAGGGATGGAAGAGGGCAGGGGAGTAGATAGAACTATAAAGGGGTAGCCCCAGGGAAGTCTCTGGCACTGGAAAAGTTCTGTGTCTTGATTGTGGTGTTAGCCACATAAGTCTACACATGGTGAAATTACAACATGTACCAATGTCAACTGCCTATTTTGGCACTGTACTATAGTTGTATAAGGTATGCACACTGGGGAAACTGGGTGATCAGTACACAGGACTGCTCTGTACTATTTTTGCAACTTCCTGTGTATCTGTAATTTTTTTTTAATCACATATTTACCTTTGGCAAGCCCCAAGTCACTTAGAGGCCTGTCTCTATACGATTGCCTCAGAGAGAGATCACCTTTGAAGACAAACCTGCTATGGGCAAGAAAAGCACAAGGGCTCTGGGCAGAGCAGGAGTGCAGTGGTGGTGGTGGCAGTGGCAGCTGAGCAGGGTCACCACCAACGAAGTCAAGCATGTCACTGAAAAGGGAGCTGAAACCATTACTTAGGTCTTGCAGTGGTTCCCAAACAACTCATGCCCAGCGTGCTGAATAAGAACCTCTGGGGAGAGCTAAATGAATGCACAGAATCCCTGTCTCAGATTTTCGAGACTGAGTAGGTCAAGGACAGGTCCAGCAGCCTTGTTGAAAAAGTTCTCCGGGTGACATGGATTTGAAAATCTCAGATTAAGGAGCAGCTTGATAGAGCTGGACCCCAGTAACATCTCAGGCATCAACCACCACGGGGACTGTAACCCAAACCCTTGGTTGGTATGGCTGAGAGACAAGTATTCATGTCTGTAAAAACATCCAGAGATAGCCTTTTCTGAATGCTTTGTACAAACAGGGAAATTTAACAAAGAATTGTTATCTATTGTCCCTCCTACTTGGTGGTTTGTTTTTTTTTTAATATTTATTTTAGAGGGAAAGGAAGAGAGAGAGGAAGAGAACCATCAATGTGTAGTTGCCTACTGGGGACCTGGCCTGCAACCCAGGCACATGCCCTGACTAGGAATCGAACCCGTGACCCTTTGGTTCACAGGCCAGCACTCAATCTGCTGAGTGACACCAGCCAGTGGCTACTTGGTTATTTACTCAGTTTCTCATGGCAGATATGTAGTTGCAACATAACTGCAAATATTTTAGGATTTAAAGGCCACTTATTAGGTACTGCTGTAAATTAAGAATGGTTTTGGCTACAACAGTAACAAACAGGGGTCTATTTGTCTCATGGTGTAAGAAGTCCAGAGATAGGTAAATGGCTAGTTCCACAGTTCAAGAGTTGGGGCTGACATCTCTGCAGTTCTCTTGGCCTTTTATGGCACCAACCTGTTTGCATTTAAGACTGGATGAAGGGGAAGGGGCAAGACCACTGGCATTCTACTTCTGTGTCACTGGCTAGAATGGTATCCCATGGCCAACCCTGGCAATAAAGGAAGCTGGGAAATTGAGTTTTGTGCTTTTACAGTCTCTGGCAGAGGCAAGAAAGGAAAATGTGGAGATACTGGGTGTTGGGTGAGCCAACCTACAGATCTACCACAGCTTTCAAATTAAATTTTACTAAGCATGGTTTAATTCTAGAAACAGCTGATCCGATACATAATAGTCGGAAAATATTGCTATGAAAATCAAGCATAAAAATCTCCACTGTCAATAATTCTACATTGTTGTATCGGTCTTTCATTCTCTGTTGGAACCAATTCCAGTTGTTGGAGAACTTCTGTCCCTTCAATCAATTGCCTAATATAGGAGAAAGGAGAAATTTAAGTCAGTCATACATTTTCACATTTAGCTTACATTCCTAAATTAAGCCCTATCTAGCTTAGCTAAGGATATTTCCTACAAATTAAATTAACATCAGTCATAAATATCTTAGCTCTCTGTGCCTCCATGTTATCTGGGACCCTTCCAGTCTATTATTCTCACTGCTGTCAAGGTGAAGTTTTTAAAATGCAAATCTGACCTCACTTCCCTGCTTAAAGCACTTCAACAATTTCCCATCGTCCTTATACTAAAACTGAAAATACCTACCATGGCCAGCCCCTCACACCCCGCCAGGGCAGCTTGCAGCATGCTCCCCTTGCCCTCTCTGCTCCAGCCAGACACTTTCAGGACCTCAGTAGCACCTTGAGCCCTTCCTGTCACAGCTGTCTCCTCTGCTCTTGCCCCTACCCACAACCCCTCTGCCTGGTCGCTTCCTGGCCTTCCTTCAGATCTTAGCTCATTTTCTTGTGAAAGTTTTCCAGACTTCTTTATAGGAATTATCGGGGTTAAGTTTGACATTCATTTGTATGCTTCTTTGATTCATTTCTGATCCTTTTCTGAGGACAGATCATGCCTTTGCTTAGTGCTCAAAGCCTAGCACAACACCTAGCACATAGGCACCTAATCAACATCCATTGAGTACGTGAATAAAAGAAAGCTCAAAGCCATGCTAGTTTGAGTCTCTAGACATTTGTTAGCCATGAGGTAGAACTCTGAATGCAGCTAATCTTCTGATAGTTCTTGCAATTAAAAGAGAGACCTAAACATAAGACCAGTATCCTCTACCAGTGCTTGTTTGGTTTGAGGTGTGGCTGAGGGAAGGTGCAATTTTTATTTCATGCACCTTCGTGGGGACATGGTCAGTGCTGACATTGATCATGCTCTAGTCATCTTTGCCTCTGGGCTCTATTTTTTTAAGAGTTATTTATTCTGAGACGGGGGAAGGAGGGAGGGAGGAAGAGAGGAAGAGAAACATCAATGTGTGGTTGCATTCATGTGGCCCCTACTGGGGCCATGTGCCCTGACTGGGAATTGAACCAGTGACCCTTTGGTCTGCAGGCTGGCACTCAATCCACTGAGCCACACAAGCCAGGGCTGGGCTCTATTTTTGCCATCCCAATCAGAAACCATGACACAACAGGACACAAGGCACATTGTGAGGATGAGGAGCAGGGAAAAAAGGACAGATTCATCTCTGTACAAAGAGGATGAGACACCAGTTCCCTAAACTGGTTTCACAAATACTGAAGGAGCACCTATGGTGTGCACCTCTCCACTATGAGAGGTGTTAGGGCACAGGATGAGTGAGACCCAGTTCCTACTTCAGTTGTTCAAAGTGTGCCAAAGAGGACAACCAGTTTCATTTTGGTACTCGGAGGTTTCTGACCTAAACCTTGAACAGAATTTTGGCAGACTGAAGGGAGGCAGAATGAACAAATGAGCAAAGGCCCAAAGATGGTTCTGGGAGTGATGCTACTCTGGTCTGGCTGTGTAGCTCAGCTGCCACTTCGACAGCTGCCATAATCTACATCTCCAGCCCTTGTCCAGCCTGAATACCTACTCCTGGTATTTCGAAGTTGCCACTTCCGTGTTGTGTCTTAGTCCGAATCATAGCTTGCCCAGCCTGAATTCATGATCTCTCCCACATCCTTCTCCTTGTATTCTCTATCTTGGTGAATGGCACTAACCGGTCAACAGATTCCAAGATCCTAGGAGTTCCTCTAGACCTTTGTTGCTCGACATAGGCACATGTGGCTATTTAAATTTAATTAAAATTAAATAAAATTTAGTTCCTCAACTGCATTAGCCATATTTCAAGTACTCAATGGCCACATACAAAATTTGTGGTAAAAATGAACACTGGCATGAAATTAATTCCATGTAATGAAGAGTTAATAATTATCCATGGAGTGGCTGGAATTATG
Source organism: Mormoops blainvillei (assembly GCA_004026545.1). Classification (NCBI taxonomy): domain Eukaryota; kingdom Metazoa; phylum Chordata; class Mammalia; order Chiroptera; family Mormoopidae; genus Mormoops; species Mormoops blainvillei. The sequence continues at coordinate 47,172 of PVJD01000776.1, forward strand.
TAATACTCAGAAATATTCAAACACTTTATATCATTTCAAGGAAGACATTTCAATCAAGTAGAGATAAGAAACACTGAAGTGATGAAAAGTATATTCATCATCCATTTTAGGTCCACATGCCTGTAAGAATCTTGCTAATAATATTATAATAATTACCTGAGATAGTTCCATATTTTAAATTGCTCAATAAAAAAAGTTACTTGCAAATTGGATAGTTTCCATCTATCCCTTCATAGTGTTCATGGACAATTACTTAAATAGTTTCATCTCACTTCTGCATGTAAATATATCTACACTATTAAGCACTATGGTATTATTCATAGTAATTAAGAATTAATATGCTTGAGGCTGAACATGGATGGATGGATGGGTGGATGGATGGATGGATAAACAGCAGATCACAATGGCTGTGCTTCTTAAATGGTTTCAGTTTATTAGAGGTAGAAAGCTGCTTACAAAATACTTATTTCTAAATATGTTTATATTACTTTTGCTTTTAAATTCTCTTAGTTACCCACAGACTTAATACAATACTTATCCAAAATTTTTTAACCACATTTTTACATATATGTAATATACACAAACTTAAAATACACATACCCAAAAGCCACATATTTTGTATCTAGGTAGGGAGTCGCTTGTAGCGTGATGTAGAACTGTGAACCATTGCTGTGACGGCCTTTGTTGACCATTCCAAGAACTCCTCTTTTATTATGAGGAATTGAAAAGTTTTCATCTAGAAAAGACAAACAGTAGTAGGTCATTAAAATATTTCTATTATCTTGATGGATTGTAACACGTAAAGCACAAACAGAATCCTTAGTAACAAGGGTTCTCAATCGTCCTTATTAATACATTCCAAATTGCAAATATTCTGTTTGTTTCATATTACTTTCACTCAAGTGGGCTGTTAAAAAAGATAAACTATGAAGTCCTTTTAGAACTATTTGACCATTTACTAAGAAAATAATGGAAAGTATTTTACATTAGTAATGTAAAAGCACATACTTTCCTGAGGATTAAAAGTGCTTAGTGCTCAATGCCTAGCACAACACCTAGCACACATCAGGCACCTGATCAGTAGGATTGGAGGTTAGTAAATTTTCTTGTGCTGTTTTATCAGTAGTATGTCATTCAAACTACCAACCAATGTGATATTTAAAAATGCCTCCTTTGAGAAGCCCTTTTTTTTTAATTTTCTGTTTGTTTATTTTTAGAGAGCGGGGAAGGGAGGGAGAAAGAGAGGGAGAAAAACATCAATGCGTGATACATCAATCAGTTGCCTCTTGAGCACCCCCAACTGGGAACCTGGCCCAAAACCCAGGTATGTGCCCTGAATGGGAATCAAACTGGTGACCCTTCAGTTCACAGGCCAGCACTCAATCCACTGAACTACATCAGCCAGATCTGACTATTATTTTAAGTTTCAAAGCTAAGCCAATTACGCAATTAAGTCACATCTGTGACGGCTACTTTTACCTTGTTAATTTGCAAACCTCTGAAATCTTATGAAATGTAAATAAGCGTTTTTATATGAATGAGTATGTAATTACATTGATGCTCCATATTCTTTTCAGTGGAATAGAGAAATAACCCATTAATTTCACAGAAAATCACATGGAATAGAAATCTGCCCTAAGATTCTGCTTTAACTAAATGGTATTTGTCATTGCTCTTAGATATTATGATGAATTGTTCAAGGTATAGGTAGTCCCTGAACTACAAATTTAAAATGCATTCACCTGAAAAAAAAGTGTGAAAAATAAATGACTTATGTTGTTGATTCTGTAAGTACAGAATGTTGATGTGAAACTTAAAGACCTGAAGCTGTCCTGCTTCCAGATGGCAGTGATGGCAGGACATAGGGAAACCACTCTGTGACTGACTGCCACAAACAGCTAAAGCCCTTGGGTGCAATTCGACCTGCTCCTAGAAAGCATTCCATTTATTTGAGGGTGGGGTTGGAGAGCCATCCTCTCCCTTCCTTTTCTCTCCACAGTTCCTGGTGGGGGCCTCTGTATAGAATGACTGTGGTGTTATTCCATATAAACTTGACAGGAGCTGCGACTAGGACTGAGCTGTTGGTACCTGCTTCGGCAGCTCACTTGGTGAATGAAGTGGACCCCCCGCTGTGTGTATTATCCACTTAAAGATGGGAGCGAATGGCATAATAGAGTTCAAACTAGAATTTTATTAAAGATTTTATTTATTTTATTTTTAGAGCAAGAGGAAGGGAAGGAGAAAGGGAGGGAGAGAAACATCAACATGTGAGAGAAACATCAGTCGGTTGCTTCTTGCATGCCTCCCAACCAGGGACTTGGCCTGCAACCCAGACATGTGCCCCAACCAGGAATCAAACCAACAACCTTTTCATTTGCGGGATTACGCTCAGCCATCTGAGCCAAAGGCCAATTACTTAATTGCTGGCAATTAAGGCAAAGGCTGGCAAAGGCCAAAATAGAATGTTTTTCTTTAAAGACGTTTTGCTGAAAAATGGCTATCCTATTAGTATATTTACATTAATAGAGGGAGAGAAATATTTTTCCACAAGTTAACAATATTAAAATGGGTAGTGAAAATCCTAGGTTTAATTAAACATTTGTTCATTCACCAAATTTATTGAATGCCTACTGCATTCCAAATGCTGTTTTAAGTACTGAGTTTAACATTTCTGACTTACATAAAAAATGTAAATTTAGTCCGCTCACATTTTTCTGAGGACAAGAAAAAAAAGCCCTTAAATCAACAACCATTTTTCTTTTCTCCCGACTATGTTTTGAGTGGGATAGTTAACTATTATAGGTTATTTTAATGTTGTCAGCAGCACTGAGTATAAAGGAAAAACGTAAACAATCTACAAAATAAATGTTTTGAAGGAGGAGGAACAAAAATATATATTTTTAAAATTGCTGGGCAAAATTAGGGAAATAAAAGTTTTTTTTTAAGTGCTGGTTAAATCAGAATATTTAGTAAATTTTGTATTTAGATCACCTAACAGGCATGGACTTTCAATAAAAAGTAAAAGAAAGTTAAGGAAATTTAAAGGCTATGGTACAAACTCAGAATCCTCTCATCATATTGTGACTCAGGAGTTCCTGCCTGCCTCTGCCACTTACAGGAAGATAAGGAATCATAGTTACAGTTCTGTGGTTAAAACTGGTTTCATTTGTAACATACAACATTAAGAGTGAGAACTGCTTTGAAACAGAAATCAGAATTTATGTGAAAAATATCAGTTTCTGAATTTATTTAAAATAAGCTCATTCTGATACAGAGGTCAGAAGGGAGAGAGTGTGAGAGCTGAATGGTGTGATCTGTAAAAGACTAGGACATAGTGGGAGAAATGATGTGAAAGGATCAATGGGGAGCAGGCCAGAAGGAATGTGGGGGTCTGAAATGTGAAGGTTATTACAATTTCCAATAAAAACAGCACAATTCAGGAAAATAAAATAAAGTTTATTCTGATAGTTATAATGGAAGCAACTACTTTAAATGTGGGAAACTGCATTGCATTCTCTCCGGTAACAGTATAATCAGACAGTTTGGGAATTTCCGTATAATTTTCTAAGGATTGTTATATCAATTAGAGCCAGGGGTGTCCAACCACAGCCCGCTGGCCACATGCAGCCCCAGATGGCTGTGAATGCAGCCAACACAAAATTGTAAATTTACTTAAAACATTGTGAGATGTTTTTGTGATTACGTGTCACGATGTATTTAATGTGTGGCCTAAGACAACTCCTCTTCTTCCACTGTGGCCCAGAGACGCCAAAATGTTGGGCACCCCTGATACACAACCTGATCTCAGTCCTACAATATCCGTTTTTCAAAGCTACTACTCTAATTTTACCATCAAGGTTTTAAAAACAGCTATTTACTATTTCTTGTTATAGAAAAGTAAATGATGTGTAATACCTAGCTAGCATTTTTAAAACTGCTGCTTTAATGAAATTTTTAAACATGTTGATTGTGTGTGTGAATAGTCAAGTGTTTATCAACACTTGACTGGATAAATATTTACTTACAGTATATTCTTTTTTACAATTGTATTTTTTCTATTACTATTTATCCCCTTTATACCCTCTTCCACCTCCACCCACCTCCCTCCCCCCACTTACGGTATATTCTTAACATTAAACAGTAGTGAAAAGGAGAGAACTGCAGCTATAGATAACATGGGTGAGCCTCACAGACACTGATGAACAAAGGACGCAAGACACAAAGAATATCTACTGTATGATTCCATGTTATATAAAGTCAAAAATAGGCATAATGTAACTATACTGTTTAGGGATCCATACGTGGGTAGTAAAACTATCAAGAACAGCAAGGAAAAAGTCAGGCTCATGGGTACCTCTGAGAGGGAGATGGAATTACTGAGGATGGACAAATGGGGGGCTTCTGGCATGCTGGCAGGTTTTCTTGAGAAGGATGGTAATATGAGGGTTTGCTTTATAATTCTTAGTATTTTTAATCCTCACCTAAGGGCATTTTTTTCATTGCTTTTAGAGAGAGACGGAGAGAGGCAGAAAAAGAGAGGGAGAGAAAGAAACATCGATTTGAGGGAGAAATATTGATTGGTGGCCTTCTCATATACATCCCAACTGGGTATCAAACCTACAACTTCGGCATGTGCCTTGACTGGAAATCGAACCCATGACCTTTTGGTCTACGGGACAATGCTCCAACCAACTGAACCACACCAGTCAGGGCTATAATTATTTTTTAATTGTACATTTATACCTTCTACACATAGGATAAACCTCACAATTTTAAAAAAGTCCTTAAATAGCTACTCAGATCATATTATCTTCAGTTCTTCTTTCTAATAAAAAATACTTTTGCATAACTTTCAGTTGCATCATAGAGCACTGACAGTACATCAGACTGTGTGCTTTTTATTAGTGTCCTGTTACATTTAAAGACAAGTAGATCTAGGGATCAGACAAATAGGTTTTAAGTGACGTGTCTATTAGGGCACAAGCTAACATTAAGAAACTGGTCTATTTAATGTAACAAGGATAATACAGTACTTAAAAATACATGCCTTTTTTCTTTTGCTTTACATATAAATGTCCTTTTTTTCTAGTCAGCCCAAGCCATCTAGTCACCAGTCCTTCAAAAGTGGGAAGGATTAGCATTATTATTCAAAGAATACAGAGACAAAAATAGGGTTAATGTTCATCTTCTACCATTCAACATAGGATTTGGGAAGACAAAGTTGTGATCCAAAACAAAGCAAAACAGAGACTTTCCTTAATTAAAAAAAAATTAACTAACATAAAATAATCATCTAATTAAATTACATATGATTTATTTCATTCTTTCAAATTTACTGTGTTAAGCTTAATAAAAAGTGAGTTTTGTGGTTGTAGTTGTTTTTTTTAACAAGCCCTAGGTTTTAATTCTGCAGCTCAGGGAAATAAGGTCCCACGAGGGAATTTTGGAGGAAGAGCCAGCTGTCTGTTGTATTAACAATCTGGGGGTGGGGAGGGGAGGAGGAGGAGGAGGAAAAGCCATGCTGTAGCTGTTTTGAGTACTAGTCATGGCCTCTTTTTCAGTCACTCATCCTTCTTTGTGGAGCATCTCTCTTTTTCACTAAATTGGTTAACGGGTTTCCAATTCTGCACTGCCACAAACAGTAACAGAGACTTCCCTAACATGCTGGGCTTCACTGGGCACCAGAGAAAAGCCACGCCTCCATCTAGAGACCAAATCCCCACAACAGTCTAAGGGTGGGAACAAAAGATAATCAACAGAGGCACACGGATGTCCAGAGGGTCAGGTGAGGAGCTAAGAGTTCAATCTGCTACTTGGACAGAAGGCCTGAGTTGTCTGAGACTGCACCTCCAGGCAGAAAGACTTTGGGTGCTCTGATAGCAGCTGTTGGGTGGAGAGAGAGGGCAGGTTCTCATCAGGGATTAAGGATGCGGGGAAAGCTTCCAGAACATCCTTACCCATCTGCACTGTCTTAAGACTAAACTCATAAGCTGCTCTGGGCTACTGCCCCCAACTCCTAGGCAATTGTTCTTTTTTGTCCCACAGCTCTCAGTTCTTGCTCTGGAAATAGCAGCACAGCACCTGTAGCTTATCTGTTTAATATCTGCTTTCACAAAACACTAAAATCCTTGAGGTTAGAAACTTGGTCATATCACCTTTGTTTCCAAAGGCCCTAGCACCATGTAGGCACCCAACTAAGACTTTCCTGATTTATGAGTAAATAAATGAATGGTGTCACTTGCATGGTTTCATTTGATAAAGCTGCCTCCACATGAATTTAGAAGCAAACTGCCCTGGCTGGTGTGGCTCAGTGGATTGAGTGACAGCCTGGGAACCAAAGGGTCGCTGGTTCAATTCCCAGTCAGGGCACATGCCTAGGTTGTAGTCCAGGTCCCCAGTAGGGGGTGCTTAAGAGGCAAACACACATTGATATTTCTCCCTTCCATTCTCTCTAAAAATAAATACAATGTTTAAAAAAGGAAAAACAAGCAAACTACCTTTTACTTTTCACTTTGGCCACTGGTTCAGTATTATTTTTAAAAATCTTCTCATTATATTAAAATACAGACACAAAAAGCTTAATCAAACTCCTGTTCTATCCGTCTTCTCCCAAAAGAAGTCTCATAATGTCCTGTTGTCTTATGTTTTTGTGAATGAGCAGATACTGATGCAGCAAATGCTTAGATCCATTATTTCACTTGGGGCAGCAAAATGGTGATATTCTAATTCTATTATTTCCTTTTCATTTATAATTGGAATACTTTTATAATGAGATGGTTCCCCTTATCTACAGTTTAGTCCAGTAGCACTTTTGAGAAGCCCTTTATCTGCCCTTTCATTCTAAATGATAGCTTTTCTAAAATAATCTAGGTTGAAGGTCCTTGCTTTTCATTGCATTGAATATTCTTGCTAGTCCCTGCTGGCCTGAAAAATTTATTTTGAGAAATCAGCTGACAGTCTTTACGGGAACTCCTTTGTAGGTAACTATCTGCTTTTCTACCGCTGCTTTTAAGATTCTCTCTTTAACCTTTGGCATTTTAATTATGTGTCTTGATGTGGTCTTTGTGTCCATCTTGTTTGGAATTCTCTGTGCTTCCTGGATTTGTACACCTATTTCCAAATTAAGGAAGTTTTCTTTCATTATTATGTCGAATTAGTGTTCAATTTCTTGCTCTTTCTCTTCTCCACCCAGCACCTCTGTGATTCAGATGTTGGTATGTTTGAAATTGTCTCAGAGGTTCCTTAGCCTACCTTTTTTTTTTCCTTTTCCTTCTTGCTTTTCTGATTGAACGTTTTTTTCTCCCTTATGTTCAAAATCATTTGATTCTCAGCTTCATCCACTCCACTGTTGGCTCCCTGTAAATTTTTCTTTATTTCATTGACTGTAAACTTCATTTCTGCCTGGGTCTTTTCTTTTCTGTTGAAGTACCCCATGAGTTCCTAGAGCATCCTACTAACCAGTGTTTTGAATTCAGCATCTGATAGATTGCTTATCTCCATTTTGTTTAGTTCTTTTTCTGAAGTTTTGTTCTGTTCTTTCATTTGGCCCATATTTCTTTGTCTGCTAGTTTTGGCAGCCTCCCTGTGTTTGTTTCTAGGTATTAGGTAGAGCTGCTTTGACTCCCTATCATAGTAGTGTGGCCTATTGTAGAAAAGCGCACCACTAACTTGGACGGGGTGGAGCCTTAGGTAATCACCAGGGCAGGGCAACCCATGTGAATCAGGTTGATGATGTCTCCAATATGGTGTTGCAGCTCTGTGGCTCTGTGTGGGGGAGGGCTCAGAAAAGGGATAATGCCACTGCCTGGCCCTGGGAGTTTTGTCAGGGAGGAAGCTGTCCCTTGCACTCACCCTGGTGCCAGAAACTTTGGTTTGTCCCTGTATGCCACTGGTTTCCCTCTAGCTATTGCCCTGGTGCTGAAGCCCAGAGGGAGTGAGTCTACCTAAGTCCTAAGTCTGTTGTGGACCCTTTAAGAGGAGACTCCTGAGAACCCTGCAATTTCTCCTGCTGCCCCAACCCCCACTAGTTTTTACAGCCTTTAGCTATGGGGACTTATCTTCCTGGAACTGGAATCCTGGGCTGGGGGTATCTGGTGTGGGGCTGGGATCCTTCATTCCCAAGGAATCCCTCCCATTTTTATCCATCATATGTAGTTGTGGGACCACCCATTCCATGTCTACTCTCCTCTCCATGTGTCTCCAAATCTCTGCCCCTCCTACCTGTCTGGATGAATGTGACTTCTTTAATTCCTTTGTTGTTGGACTTTCATATAGGTCGATTTTCTGATTATTCTGGGTGACATTTGTTTTGTAGTCTAGTTGTAATTTTTGCTGTGGTTGTGTGAGGAGGTGAGCTGTGTTTACCTACATCTCCATCTTGGCCACAAGTTCTGTGCTGCAGCTGCTCAGACTGTGCTTATGGGCTCTGGTTCCTCAGGTCCCATAAGACCCAGGACCCACATCTCTTCACCTTGCTCTAGCTGGGAGATCACCTCCAGCTTAGGGAAAGGGCCCTGGTGAAGCCATGTGCCCGTAGTTCTCCAGCATCAGGTCCCTGTACAGCGCCCACTGGTCTGAGCCCAGCTGCTGCCCCTCCTCGTGAGAGAAGTACATGGCCACGTCCTGGAAGGTATGTGGCACCACTTATAATGACATGTGGCCACTGCCCCAAGGCTGCGCCCACTGGGGCTCTGGAAGCCTGAGTATGGCTGCCACCCTGGGGGGACAGGATCTGGGTGGAGCAGGGCTGCAGGTAGAGATGGGACCCCACACCCTATGTTTATCAGTTTTCAAGATAATAAATTCATTACCAATCATTCCGGATGGGCAGGTGAAGAGATGAGATGAGAGATCAGCCTGTTACTGGACAGAAGGACCGAGTTCTAAGAAATTGGGCTTTATTTATAATATAATATTAATATGAATTCATGGATTTAAAATGTGTTGGGTTTTAATCATTGCAACTACTATTCAAATTACTCCATCTTGGTAGTGAGAATCTCTTCAAATTGTCTCCTAAGGCTTTTGACATGACCCTAGTAAATTTCATAGTGCTTTTGCTGCCTGATGATAGCATGACTGAACATGAGGTTCCAGGGTCATTTTGTAATTTCCTGTCCCAGAATGGGATTCTGACATTTCTCCCAGAAGCCCTGGTGTCTTTCAGTGAGAAGTAACATTTCAAAACAACAACCTAAACACTAGGAGTGTATATCACTACTGGATTGGTTGTAGTTTGTAGACCAATTCAGTGTACACAGCTATATATAGAGAGAAAAGATATTTTTTGAGTTTAAAGGGGTATTTCCCATTCAAATTCAGGACTATGAACCATTTTATATATTAGCCTCTATCATATTTCCTCTGTCCTTCCTCCTTCCACAGTAAAAATCCTGATTCTCAAGAACGCAGGAAATAACGAAATTAGAACATCCTTTAATTACTTACTTTTTCCTACATTACATATATTATAACCTCAGAATAACAATATTAATAATACCATCACCAGTATGACTGAAAATAGTTTAAAATTTTTTGCATGTATTCTCCCCATTTTCTTTCATTTTTTAAATAGTTAGACTAAGTATATAGACATTATATATCATACTCTTACCCTTTTTTAAATTTTAGTTTTACAAGTCACTATATAATTAATGCTCACCACTGGTCCTCATATCAAGTTCTCTCTTGTACTTTGGTTCTTCTACTGTGAAACTCATCTATAGTCACTACTCAGGACGGGCTCATGGCAACACTATTCCCTAAAGTTTTACATGTTGTTAACTCTGTACCCTTTAAAATTCAAATTCAGTTTGGCTGGACATCAAATCCATAGCTCACATTTCCTATACTTGAGCATCATGAATATATTACTCCACTGTTTTCTGCCATAAGAATATGATGTCAAAGAATGTGATGATAATCTACTTTTCTTTCCCCTGTAAATCATTTGCTCTTTTTGCCTAGCTGCCGAAAGAATTTTTTTCTTTTTCCTTAATGTCCAATCAAGTTACTAAAATACATCTTGGTGTTGGTTGTTCAGTATCATCAAGTAGCAGTGTAGTTTCAGGTTTATACACATATATTTTTACTTAAGGTGTAAACATACAATAAAATGCATATATCTTAGATGTTCAGTTTGATATACTTTCACAGTTGTATATAGTTGTGTAACCACCACCCACAACAAAATACAGTTTTAAATCCTTTTTTATTTTAGGAAAGTTTTTTTCAATTATAGTTCTCAGTATTTGTTCCATTTGCTTGTATTGGTTTAATTCCTTAGGAATAGTTAGTCATATATTGGATCTTCTCTATCTTTAATAGTTGTCACTTTCTTGTAAATCCTTTTTATTTCACTTCATTTCTTTTTGGTTTTTAAAAGCTTCCTCCTTCTGCCCTGGCTAGTGTGGCTCAGTGATTTGGGCGTCATCCCGCAAACCAAAAGGCCACGAGTTTGATTCCCAGTCAGGGCACATGCCTGGGTTGTGGGTTTGGTCCCTGGTTGGGGCACGTGCAAATGGCAACCAATCCATGTTTCTCTTTGACATCGATGTTTCTCTCCCTCTCTCCCTCCCTCCCTTCTCCTCTCTCTAAAAATAAATAAATAAAATCTTTTAAAAAATAAAGAAAAACCTCCTTCTACTTTATACTAACTACTTTTAAGACACCAATCTGTTGTGTTTATTTGATCTTGTATTCCTTCTAGTTTATTTTTAAATTTTTCTTTTTGCATTTTTCTTTTATGTTAATTCTTTCCTCAGCTCTGTAACCTCATGCTGAGTTTTCTAATTCTGATTTATGAGTTCTTTCCTGTCTTGTACCATTTTATTAATGTCTTTTAGCACGTTTTGAAATTGTCACAGTTTTGGTCTTGTTTGTGAGCATGTCTTTATAGTGTGCTTTCAATATCTGTAGTAATGTTACTCTGTTCCTCATTCTCTTTTTTCTTCTAATAATCATGAAACATTTTGCTGCTCATTTTTATGTAAAATTAGTTTTCTTAAACATTGAGAAGCAGGTATGGTTTTAAGAGGAAAGTAGCTTCTTCAACATCACAAAGCTCCCTTTTGGGCTGTTTTCATATAGTGTTCAACAATATGGCAGCTTGCTTTCTGAGATTTCCTCCTTTGGCTCCCATTCCTCCTTTCTCACTATTGTCCCTATATCCTGCATAATTTCTATTCCATTCCCAGCCACACCTCCTCAGTGTGGGCCTGTCCCAGAAGAGAGCCATTTCAGGTCGGTTTCAAGAGTTCACAGAGGTCAGACTGCTCCAGCCACTTCAAACCTTACTATGGGCCCCATGCCTGTTGGCTATTTTGCGGTTCTGTTATTCTCAGGTCCCTCAGATGCCCTGTTTTCTCTAACACTGATTTCATGGCTGTTGGCAGACCACGGCCACTGGCAGTTTATCCTCACATGTTTGTACTTTTGGAATTCATATAACTTAGCTTGTCGCCTAGTTTTGTTGTAAATGCTATCCATGGGTTTTCAGTTTTTCTATCTAATTCTTTTGTCTGTTTTCATGTTGGGATTTTAAAAAATTAAAAAACTATGCCACCACCACTACCATCTTCCCAGGATCCCAGAGAGCCTCGACAGGAGGATAATCAAGGTGCCAATTCCGAGAATGGCAAATTACAAGCTTTAAAAATATCCATTCCCTTTGGCCCTACAGCGCTCATTCTAGGAACTTATCCTAAATAAATAACATATTTAGGAAAGAGAAAATGTGTGCACAAAACTGTTCTGGACTAGACTGGGGTGCCATTTTTAACTCCCACTTTCAGTATGCTACCCCAAACACTATCTTATTTGAAATTGTGAATTGCCCTGTCCTGTTAAATTTGAATAATCACTGATAAAATTTAAAGATACATACCTTCAAATGTTGGTCCATAAATTGACTCTCCACCATCTCCTTTTCCAGCCACTATATCTGCAAAATAACAATAAATAAACATTAGAACTCTGAAACTAAAAAGGAAACTACCGTATTGGTAGGGGAAAAATGCTTTAAATTATCATTTCCCTTATACCAATTACAGTAAGTATTATACCATCAAAATATTATTGTAATGTTTTCACTTGCATTTTATAAACACTTTTACATTCAAGACCCTAGTAATTCTTGGAGGTAGGTTAAATTATCATGCAAAACTCTGAAATGATGAAATATTAAATTATAATTTGATACTGCTTTCTAAAAAGGTATTCATATAAATTCTGCTTACTTCACAAGTTATTCCATAGTTCATCTTGCTTTTCAGAAAAATAAAAGGATTAAACTGACAGGATAAAATAGAAATAGTAAGATATTTTAGAGTAAGAATAAAATAGATTTTAAAAGAATTAGTGTTCAAATTTTCATTCCTTGGAACCCCAGTATTTTGGAAATGAAGTTCCTTTGTAGTATAATGACTTTTTTTTTTAATGGTATTTATATGGCCTGTTTTACATTATATGCATATTTTGGCTTAGGCAATGCTCCTACGATAAAACTCCTCCATCTACAAGTTAATCTACCCACAGCTAAAAGGCAATCAAAGCTAATTCTAACAAAACTAGAGGTCTCTGAGGTCTGATTTCTGTGCTTCCAGCCTCCCCAGTACCTCTTTACATCCTCAGTTCTCTAGTCCACCCTCCTTACATACAGTGTGCAATAAATATCTAATGAAGGGCTGTGCCATTATAACTGAGTATGAACAATTTATAAATGATCTATGCTAGTTTAAAGATATCTGATGCAACAGTAAGCATAAGAAGAGAATTTATGCAGGACACAGCATGTAGCATTTAAATTATGTTATTTACAAAACTAGTTCAGAAGTTAATTGATAAGTCTCAAGTCTCCAACCCTTCTCCACCTGATGCTTTCCCGGAGCCCTCAGCAGCTCTCAGGAGCATGCTGCAATGGCTGAAGGATAAATCCGGGAACAAGGGTCCCTCAGCATGTATTCCTTCAGATCCTAAAGTTTGCTTTGCTCAGACAATTCTGTCCAGATGGTTCCCTCCCCTACTAACACTTAAACACCAGTTACACTCCTTTGCTCTGTCTGTCCAGCAACCACCGTTACTCTTGCCCTTTGCTTTTAGATCTCTAAGGTGAATTTTTTATATTGACACCTATCAGTATTTAATACTTTTTGTGACCATAATCCACTCCCTTGAATTCAGCCTTGTATATCTGGTATTATTTCTATACATCTGAAAACAAATTAAAAGTAAACTTTAAAGTCGGATGATTTTGATTTAAATCTTAAGTTTAGTTACCCTTTTCCAAGCCTGTTTCCTCATCTGTATAGACATGGATAATGGTAAGTGCTCCCCAAGTGATTCTGAGAATTCAATGAAATCATGTAGATAGAGCACTTACTGCAGTCCCTGGCAGAGCACCATGCACGTTCATTAGCGGCTGTTAGAACATGACCCACTTTTCCCAAATCTTACCCTGGGAGTCGGGGGGGGGGGGGGGGAGTAAGGGTGGAGGGCAGGGAGGTCTAACCAGAAAGCAAAACCAAGACAAAAAGGCATAGCAACTGGGAGTCCAGCACATAAGAGCCAACACTGAACTGAGTATCAGGATATTGAGCCCCTTGAGGACTGTTTTATACTAACAAAAAATTGAAAACAATCTAAATGTTCACCAATGGTGAATTAATTACACTGATATAGTAATATGATGAAAAACTGGGTAGATCCTAAAAATTTATCTTTATGTATACTGACACAGGAAGATACATAGCATACAAATTAAGAGGAAAAATAACGAACTTAGATAGCAGTATTGGTGATCTGGTGAACTGATCTCATTTGGGAGAAACTGAGGGGAAAATAGCTGATTTACATATAACATACTCAGGTTAAATCTATATTTTTCTCCTCATCAGCCTCAGAGTGTTCAAGATTGTAGAAAAATAATTAAACATTTTTTAAATCTCTGCATATTTCATCAAGTTCAAGCAAATCTCCTTTCACACTTAGTCAAATACTTTTCTATTTTGTGTTTACGTGTTATATATTTTTTTCATTCTTTCACCTTCAACCTTTCTTTTATCTTTTTTTAATTAAATTTATTGGGGTGCATTGGTTAATGAAATTACATAGGTTTCAGGTATACAAGTCTATAATACATCATCTATAAATTGTATTATGTGTTAACCACCCCAAGTCAAGTTTCCTTCCATCACCATTTATCCCCCCTTTACCCTCTTCTACCTTCCCTCACCCCACTTTTCCTTCTGGTAATCAACATACTGTTGTCTGTGTACATGAGTTTTCTTTTTTCCTAAACCAATTATTTTTAAATTGCTGACTGATTGCTCCCTATGGGTATTTCCCAAAAGGCCTCCCAAATTTAATTTTGTGCTGTTAGCCAGGCACCTAGTCTGTGTAAAAGCCAAAGGACTGAGCTGAGAAGAAAGCAAAAAGGAAACCAAAATGCTCTAGAACAGCAATTTTCAACCAGCATGCCACCAGAATTTTTAAAACATGCAATACCTGATTACTTGTCAGGGGCACTGACCTCTTTTCCCTTAGACTGTCAAATAAAAAAATGACAGCAGCTAAGACAACAATAGCCGTGCAGTGTGAATGAATCAAAATTATGCCTATTTTTTTTGTGAGCTTGGCAAAAAAATATGTTTTTTGATGTGTCAAAGAATTTTAGTAATTAGTTTATGTGAGCCATGAGATGAAAAAGGTTGAAAATTGCCGCCCTAGCTCTTTTCAGTTGTAACAGTGTAACATCTTTGGTAAGAAATAAATTGTTCTCCATTTATTCTATTTTCAAATTCCCACCTTTAGTATGTTTCTTAAAAGCACTAGTCCTGGCTGGTGTGGCTCAGTGGATTGAGTGCCCACCTGCAAGCCAAAGGGTTGCTGGTTTGATTCCCAGTTAGGGCACAAGCCTGGGCTGCAGGCCAGGTTCCCAGTAGGGGGCGCTCGAGAGGCAACCACACATTAATGTGTTCCTCTTTTTCCCCTCCCTTCTGTCTAAAAACAAAAATAAGTAAAACCTTTTTTTAAAAAAGCACTATATTTTCTAGGTACTCTTATTTATTCAGGTAAGCATTTTAAACTACATTTGATTAAAAACATGACTATTTTAGACTATTCCTAGTAACATACTTTAGATTTGTTTATTTTAGTTATTAGGGAATTTTTAAAGAGTATGAATATCTTAACTCATCATTTGGCCATATGAAATATCCTTTAAGTATATAGAACATCTAATATTAAATATATCTAATTCCATATACCATATTTTGCTGAGTATAATGCACACTCATGTTTTTGGCCCAAGCTTTCAGGAAAAAATCTTGTTTTAATTTTTTAATTCAATTATTTATTTATTTATATTTAAAAACAAAGCCGATTATCACATTCCAGGGTATTATTTTGCACAAGAATATCATTATTGCTTTCTAGAGTTATACTTTTAATGCATAAGCATAAATAAAAGAATAAAAAACATTTATATAGATACAGAAATAGTACTACTCATGTATAATGCACGTCCTTATTCTTACCTCAAAAATTTGGACCAAAAAAGTGCATGTTATACACAGCAAAACATGGTACATTTCACAAAGGTAGATAAAATTTTGGACATTCTGATTTACATTGCAGTTGAGTTGTATTTAAAATTTTAAACTCACCTCCTCCTTGTATCCAACCGTTCTGTACTATTCGATGAAAAATCGAACCTGCATAATGTAGCCTGATGCCACTTTGAGAAAACCCTGCTTTTCCTGTGCATAAGACCTGAAAATTTTTACATGTTTTGGGACATGTATCACTGTACAGCTAAAAAATAAAGATTAAAGGTTTTGAAGGTTAAATATTTAACATTTTGACAGTTACAGACTGCTACTCCCCCCAATTTATTAAAACAACAACCAAAACCCTCTTACCTCAAAAATCAATCTTCCAATTGGATAAAAATCAATGCAAACATCCAAGAACACAAAATCATGCTATTAAAATTCAGGAGAGAAAGATAATGCAGGTCAATATCTTGGAAGAAAATTTTAGAAATGACCAAAATTAAAATAATGTTTTTATTGATAAGATGTCAACAGCATTAACAGTGGAGAATGTAACAGCTAAAAGAATAACTTAAAGAATTTTGTTTCATTTTATTATATCAAGGCTTTACAACCTAAATGACATGCTTTTTAAAACCCTTCAGCAGCAAAGCTTTGAGTAACATTAACCTGTCACCAAGCCTGAGAACACATGGCCTAGATACCCACTACATCGCAAACTAGGTGTGGAAAGGAACACCAGTCAATCCCTTTGGGAAAAGAAGGAGACTGGGAATTCTTTTCTTTCCTGAGTAATTTTGGGAAAAGAGCCAATGAGAACGCCATGGATTTGGTTACTGTGTGTTCTGGATTTTCAGAGACAGCTCAGATTAGCTAACCAGAACGAGGCCAGCCTTTCTGAGTAGGAAAATAAGGCCACTAAATCCATAGCAGGTGTGATTCCAGGGGCTGGGAAGAGAGATGCTGTGCTTTTGATGCTGTATAATCATGTCCTCTTGTTCCCAGAGAGCCCCTGGCTATTGTTTTCAATTGACATCCTTTCTGGTACAGACAACTAACATTTGTGAGATCTCCTCTAGCCTTACAAAGAGGCATCCAAAATGAAAGCACTAGTCTCTATCACAGCAGCATTCACTTAGGCAGCAGAACACATCGAACAGAATGCATTTCAAATATTAGGCACCATTTTCATACATAAAAATGCCACCTGATTTAACAAGGGACATAATTTGCCCTGTCCTATTTCTTAAGAATCTAGGAAACATAAATGAAATCACTTTTAAATGTATCCCTAGTGTTAATTTTACGTCACTCTAACCTTTTCTTTTTTGAAGACTGAAATAATGTGCATTCTGGCATCCATACTAATTATAATTAATTTGTGCCTCTCAGCTTCTATACAACAATTTCTTAATTAGATAACTCAAGAATAAAAGGCATCGTATTGTGAACTTCACAGCCTTAGGAGGAAAAGAGGATCTACTGAACATCATGATTCCTTGTGCAACAATATCTTATCTTTATGGGTTGTCAAGAGTAGATAATTCTGAAAATTCTAATGAAAAGAGAGTGAATAAATGCAGCACAAGATAATGTCACCTAGCAGCCAAACATGCAAACATAATTATGTAGCATATCAATCCAACCCAGAAGTAAACAAGTCCTTGCCCGGGTTTTACTCAGCAAGAAAAATCTACTATTGGGGGTGGGGGACAAAACTAAGGGTTTTCTCTGGAATCTAGGTCCCCTCTCCTCACTGCCACTAATTAGTTCAAGCTGTCATTATCTCTAGCCCATGCTAGTATAGCAGCTTTCCAAATGGCTGTTTCTGTACACCCATAACAGTTTTTCCAAAAATGCAGAGATTATGTCATACTCTTTATGAAATTTCTGTTGGCTTGTCTTCCTTCTAGATAAACTCTAACTCCTTGATTCAGAATGGATGGTAAATCCAACCTTTCTTTAACAGATTTGTTTGGGTTTCTTCCTACTTCACAGCTGAACACAGTTCCTGTTCAGGGAATCCCCGCACAGGGCCCTGCCACCCTCTGCAGAACCTAGCAGCCAAATTCTTCCTCTCCCCATCCTGTGAGAGCCATGGTGCAGGGATATGACCTGGGCTCCACTAGTTAGGTGCTCCTGCCTGGTCCTTGGCTCTCCAGAGAGCGACAAAGACACAAGGCAAGCTGAGCAGCTATTCTTAGTGAAGGTGGCAATTCTAACCCAGGCCAGGGAGCACCCATGGCGGCTCATTCCTGGGGCATGGCTCTGCCCGTGTTTTCCTGTTGCCAGGCCTCCCTTGGTTTCTACCTGCTTTCTCAAGCAGGTTCTCCATCTTACCTGTCAATTGCGAGGTTACCAATATCATTTCAACACATACCATTTTTCCTTAAGTTAATCGGAGTAGCTTAGTATGACTGATACTCCCATTTTTCCAGCTGTGTTTCCCCACTGATTCTGGTCTCCTTGCTTTTCCCAGTTATTCTCAAAGGACACCATGTACTTGTAGACTCCTGTCCCTCTGGGAATTAACTACTGTGAACATTACATTCCTCCTCACACCCCAGAGTTGCCAGCATTTTCCAAGAGCATTGTTTATTCAACCAAATGTTCACTGAGCACCTACTATGTTTCAGCTTCCATTCAAGGCAGTGGTTATACAGCGATGCAAGTTACTGGTCTTTGCCTTTGCATGGCTCAGAAAGACACTGGATACTTCTGTGGGCCCAGGCCACCACGAGCAAGAAGTGATTTTCACCAGTGGTACTTGTTGCTACAAAGTGTCTGAGCAAAATTAAAAAGTACTTTTATCTCTATTGCCATCCCACCCTGATATGTGTCTCTAATTCTTTGGACCTCAAACATCATGACTATCTTCTGCCACTGGAAACCCCAATGCCATAGTTTGTGTACTCTTGCTCTTACCAACTGTGTCATGTTTTAAAATGTCACCTCTCTTTTCAAACTTTCCATTCTCTTAGTGCAGTAGTTGTCACTTAGGTATTAGAAGTATTAATTAAAATACTCACTAGCTCTGGCTGGTGTGGCTCAGTGGATTGAGCTCCAGCCTGTGAACCAAAAGGCTGCAGGTTCAATCCCAGTCAGGGCACATGCCTGGGTTGCGGGCCAGGTTCCCCGGTTGGGGACATGCGAGAAAACAACCAATATGTATCTCTCTCACTCTGATGTTTTTCTTCCTCTCTTTCTCCCTCCCTTCCCCTCTCTCTAAGAAGTAAATAAATAAAATATTTTTAAAAATAAAACAAAATTCACTAAAGGTGAATAAGCGACATGCCTGACCTTCTCTGAGGTAGAGTCTTTATATTTTAAAATGAATGATAATGCATATAAACCTCGCACGGGTGTCCAACCTTTTGGCATCTCCAGGCCACACTGGAAGAAGAGTTGTCTTGGGCTATACATTAAATATATTATAACACATAACCACACACACACACACACACAAATCTCGTAATGTTTTATGTAAATTTATGATTTTGTGTTGAGCCACGTTTATAGTCATCCTAGGCCACATGCTGCCCACAAGGCTTGGGTTGGGACACCCCTGCAGGGGAGTGGAAATGTTTGAACAGGGATGCTCCTGCCCATTGGGAAATATACTTGTTTAACACACCACCAAGCCAAGCCCTGCCCTGCCATATTATACAATCCTTTGCAAACCTGGTCTTCTACTCTTTTATATTCCCTGCATTAGAATATCAGTAAATAATGCTGAATCAACATAAACCATCAAAGATACCACTATTTTTCTTTAAAAATTAGTATTACTTGCCTTGGTGTCTCTTAAGAATTTATCAGAATAATCCACAGTAAGTGCCTCATAAAGTGCAGGGGGCTTAAAATCAACTATATCCCACACCTTGTGGGCCCATTTCTGAAGATCAAGAGTATCACCCAGGAGCTGATCATTAATAAAACACATGACATGGGCAGAATATTCCCAGACTTCATTCTTAAGTTCCTGTAAAAGAAAAGAAAAAAAAAATAACAAAGAAAGAAAAAATGAACCAACAAACAAACAAACTTGCTAACCCCACAAGCCAGAGCTTGGGTTCAACTCGAGGACTGACTCTTTAAAAAAAAAGTTTCTTGCCACTTTTCAGAATTTTGCTCTCAAAAATAATGTAAGGACGTTTTTCAAGACTCTGACATCACTGAAAGCAAAGAATGGTCTAAAAATAATCTTAAAAATGGTACGACCATAGAAAATAAACGGTAATCTGGTAATAAAAGTCTGTGTGTGTAGCAAGCATAGTATAGTAACTTGAAATCAAACGGCAATGTCTGGCATCATATTTGACACCCATTTTACTGTGTGCATACATGGAAAAGTTAGGGATTCTGAGCAAGACATGGGTTCCAGTGTAAAGGATGGGAAGAATGTTTTATTGACAGAGGGGGCCCTGGGTGAAGGAATGCCTTCTGAGAAGGCCAACAGGAATTTCTGGGCACCCAGGGCAGTGAGGAAGAGGACTCACCTGCAACAACACTTTCAAGTACTAAGCCCTTCCAAATGAAGTGTGTTTGTGTTTTCATCCACCTGACACTGGCAATCACCCTCCTAAATCCCAGTGTGTGGCCACTGTGTAATGTCCCCTTCAAAGAGATCTGGTTTATTATTACCCAGTGCCAGTCCTGGTAAAACCATGCCTAATTTGGAACGACCGTTCTCTAGTCTTAGCGGGCAATCAGAATCACGGATTCCTGAGCCCAGCCTGCGATTATGATTTTGGGGTGGGGCCTGAGAATTTACATTTCTAACAACATCCCAGGAGACGCTAATGCTGCTGGTCTGAGACTACACTTAGAGAAATGCTGGTTCGGGGAAGCAGCCTGCCTTCAGTTTGCCGCTTGCTCCGTTTTCAGCTCCTCTTAGGAGATTTCATATTCAGCTGCTACCTGCTGCAAGGAAGAGAATACACTTGCTCATGCTGAACAGTAAAGCACTGATAGAGCCTATGAGTCAATACTCCCTGGACTGTTTAAATTTACCAGTGTTATCACATTTCACAAGACACAAAACTTTGAAAAGGGGATAGTTTAATTGTGGATATTTTAGTTCCCTTGGCGGGAGAAATGCAGTAGAAGGTATGCTTTATTCAGAGGTTGCTTTGTCTCTGTGTGTCTTCTTTATATGAGGAGACCGCCTCGCCTGCCTCAAGACAGTGGGCAGGACCCGATGGTTCCTGGGGCTTTCCAGCACTATGCTGTATGATGCTACTTTTTTTGGAAAGGAAGGAAAGGCATTTCAGAAGCCCTGAAGCCATCCCTCAAGTGTGCAACATTCTGCTGAAGCATAAGGCTACCCTGGACCTAACCTCAAATGTGCTAAGAAGTACTACAGCTAACACATGACACAACACTTACACTGTAGGATAAAATACTGGCCTGAAAGGGAAGAAGACGTTAAAGTGACAAGTATCCAGGAGATGATGGTGAGAGAAGGAAGAAAGAAAGGATAAGGAAGAAAGAATAGGTGGAAAGAAGCAGCAATGATCATTCAGAAAGCCTCATTCAGGCCCTGCGAGAAAAGCAGGAGGAAGGGAACACAAAACATGCCACGGTCAGTAACCTAGGCTGAAAAGGGTGGGCAATTACTCTTCAAGAGTACAGTGGGGATATGTAAGAGGAGCAGGTGCAGGCCGAGGCCTGAGATCATGGCTCTCTTGGAAGTGGAGAGTATGATGCTGGTACACAGTAAAGTAGGTTTGATGATAATAACGAAGAAAAACACTGTTTTATGTTAGGGTGGCCGACTGTCATGGTTTGCCCAGGACTGACCCAGCTTTAGTATTAAAATTTCTGTGTCCCAGGAAACTCCTCAGGCCCAGGTTGCCCAGGACCACTGGGCACCCTAGTTGTAAGGATTAGAGTTAACATATGTTAGAATCTACTAGAATGGTGTCTGGCATATATAATAAGCATCATATGTGTTTGCTATGGTTCTATTTGAATACCAAGTAAAAGGTACTATGGCTATGAAAATGGTATGAAATCTAACAAGTGGTATTCTTGACTCAGTCTTGCACCATTTATGTGACTGGAGAGTGAAGTGGTCTCGGGTAAAACGACGCTATCTACACGCTAATCACAGGATCACAGGATCTCCCTGTGTAGCCAAGGACAAAACAATTGCAACTGCTCTGGTGAGGGGAAATGGGATTTCATCAGCCATTGGAGAGATGGGGTGGGGCAGGGAAACCAGGACTGGGACTCTCTACAGGGCTGGGCCAGTGGTGTCAAGCAAGAGGTGTAAACCATTCCAGCCCCCACAACACAAGACATTGCTGAGCCAGGTTGCCACCTCAGAATCCTTCATATCACATGCTCCAGACAGCGCTACCGACTTATCAGAGTTGGCACTAAAGAGAAAACCAATGTGTTCTCCCTGGACAAGCTCCGCTAGCCTTGGGTCTAGGATTGTCTAAGGGAATTGTGAGGGGGGAGATGCAGAGAAGAAAGCTTCAGTTAGAGCAAGGCTACCCTGTGGGAACTTGGTGCCTGTCAACAGAGCTCCCCAAGGCAACAGCCCAACACAAGCTCCTCATCTGGGCTCCAAAACCAAAACCTTCCAGAGTTAGAGTGCCAAGCCATTCTAACCTGAGCACCAGGGTGTCCCAGGAAGCATAAGCGATGTGCGGGGGAAGGGGCGACCATCAGCTGGGGTAAATAGCAGCATGGAGAGTTTAAAACTTACCTTTTTCACATGCCTTCCAAAAGAAAATCCTGTAAATGTTTTACTTTTTCTCAAAATCAGCCTGGTAAAATGATTGAAATAATTTAGGAAAAATGCATAATTTAAAGAAAAAAAGTTTAGTTGCACTAAAATTACTACTTCAGTTTTTCCAAAACAATGCATAAATACTTCAGGCAAAATTTCACTCATTTCCGCCACTCCAAATATCCTTTACCCTTTTTTTCTCCTGTAGATATTGATCCCATGCAAATTCTTGAAGAGGAACTATTATAGGATCTTCAAATCTGGATGGAAAATTACTCTTCAGACTCTAGGTTTCAAAATAGAACAATTATTTTAGGGTAAGCTCCTTTTGAAAGTAGTAATCATTTGCCCCAATTTTCATGGGGCTTCCCAGGCATGTTATACGACCCAGCATACCCCGCCTGCACAGTCTGGCTTAGATTCCCCTTGCCAGCCCCTCTGAAGCCCCATGTGTTCACTTCCATTGAGTCGCTCCCCAGCCTAGGCCGGGGCTTTGTCTTATTTGTCTCTCACCTGTGGAGAATAAGCCCTTTGAGGGCAAAGAGTGTCTTAGTTTTCCTACATTTCCACTGACTCAGCATCTGGCATGTAGTGGATTGCTCACACATAGCAACTGAATAAACAAATGAACAAATAAATGAGTTGGTGCCAATAGTTCTTTGATCAACTATGTTCTTTTAGGACCAGTTTTTCCCTAAATTAAACTCTTACTAAACCTCAGTAGATCTATGCCTACTTTTAACTGAAAGAAATAAATGTTACATTGTTTTAATTCACTGATATATGGAGAATGACCAAAGAGATATTGTTGTGGTTATATCTCTTGGAAAAAAGACAAGTAAATACTAAATATGTTTAGGTTTAGATATTGAGCATGTTTTGGTTTAACATATATTGTCTATATGAATCAGAGAAAATTCTTACTGGTTAATAATCCCGGTCAAAAATAAAATATTTTTGTTCCTAATGTGTTATATTTTCCATCCTTCTAAAGCAAGAGAAGGTAGTTGAGGCAATAACAATTACGCCTCACTTCCCTGGGTGGGTCTGAGGAGTAGGTGGGCCAGCAGGGAAAAGCGACAGCTGGCCCTTCTGCTGGGGTCTAAGAGAACACTGATCTGGCACGCTTCGTCAAGGGCAGTTACTTCAGGCAGGAGAAAGCCGGCGTGTGAGTGCATCTTGCCTTGGAACCAGGGATAGCAGGCGGGCGCAACGGCTATCTGGTCATTTCCTTCTTAGACTACTGTCCCCAGCCAACAGATGATGGGTCCTTTTCTCTCAGTTCCAGTGTCTGTTCTCAGTCTGAGGCAATTGTGCAGGATGACTGTTTCAAGCTGAGGGACCACCCAGAATAACTAATAAACCCAACAGTTTTAAAATTAAGTGTATGTAATCATACTTTCTTCTTAATTTGGTGTTTGCCCTAGAATGGAGTACATCCAAATTAGAATATATGTAATACTTAGCTCTTTACGAGTCTGCATCTTTGTCAGTTAATTAGGCATCTGGGATCACTCACAAATGATCACGTTGGGCATATTTTCAAGGATCCTTTATTAAGAAAGAACTAGCTGAATTCACACTGATGTTTTCATATTCAAATAGAGCTACAGTCAGCAAAAGCTTATGAGAGGGAAAATTATCATTACTAATATAATAAAGACACTGTTCTCTTGACTTAGTGTGCTTTACAACAGAGACTGGCAAGTGCGCCAGCAGGACAAATCTGGTCCGGGGCCTGTTCTTTTACTTTAGACCTAAGAATAATTTTTAGGGCTTTAAACAGTTGAAGAAATCAAAAGAAGAATCATATTTCACATCATGTGAAATTACAGGCAAGTCAAGTTTCAGTGTGCATGATCGTTTTATTGGAAACCCACTATTCACTTACATAGTGTGTGGCTGCTCTTGCACCCCAAGAGTAGAACTGAGTACTGGCCACGGAGAGTCTATGGCACCGAAGGCCTAATAATTTAATATCTGGACTTTACCCAAAAACATTGCCCACACCTTATCTACAGTACAGAGCAGGCACAGGAAACATGTGCATTCAGAAAAAGAGCTAAAAAAACAAAGGGGGAAAAAATCCCTCAAACACATGAAATACAACTTAAGCCGTAAAACTATGCCCATCAGCCCAGCTAACACAACCCTCATTTTCTACTTCCTTAGATGATCCATACACCGTTTCCACAGACTTCTGATCACTCTTCATTTTGATGGAAATTTTACCTATTTCACAAATTAGTTGCTATTTCCTGATTTGACATAATTACAAACCTTTCTTTAACTCGGGACTTGGAGTACGCAAGGTAGGAATTTAAGATTTCTTCTACTTGGGGACATTTTGTGTCAAGTATCCAGCTGGGTACTTTGTGAGATTCGTACATAAGGTATTGCCCTAGAATTACACTTTTGGTAAAAATGGTAACACTTCTTCCTAAACATTTTTTCATGAATTTTAAAAATCTCTAATTTCAGTTAAAAACTAATGTGGAATAAAGTGTGTGGCTATGTAGAGGGTGGGAATTACCTTTATACCCAGCAAGGTTCCGAACGCTTCCCTCCCTCGGAAGGCCCCTTGAAGGCAGCCCTTCTCGAAGTGGAATGCCCGCCCTCCGAACCCTCACTTTTCCCCTTCACGATCCGATCCAAGCCGACCGGCCAGGCTGAGACAGGACACTCCCCTCCCGGAGCACCGACCCCCGCCACCAGGAGGCGCGAGCCTGGGAAGGGGGAAGGGCCTCCCGCACTTGCGGTTTCTTCGCCGTTACCTCCGCTGTGCTCTTGGCAATCTGAAAGCTTGAGTTTTTGAAGAGCCCCACCACCTTCACCTGCAGCGGCTGCTCCGGCGGCGACAGCGAGCGGAACGGGACGGACCTCAGCCCGCAAGGCTGCGGTTTCGCCATGACCGCAGTCTGAGACTACTCGGAGCAAAAACACTGCGTGTCGCTAAGACAACCGCGCGGCCATGCCCCCTACGCTCGCAGGAGAAGGAAGGGGAGGTTAGGGGCGGGGCTAGGGGCGGGGCGAGCGGCGGCGGCCCGGCTTGTTCGCCTGTTGCTGGTGAGCCGGAAAAACGGCGCGGCAGGGCGCACGGACCGGGGGTGTAGGGCGCGCGGGCCGCCGTGGCCAGGGACAGGCTTCGGGGGAGAAGAACCGGGAGCACCGCGCCTCTCGTGCCCGAGCCCGGCTCGCCGCTCTTCCAGGCCCCTCGCGCGCGGCCCCCGCCTCTGGTCAGCTCCCCGGTTTCGCCGCAGATCGCCTTTCAGGCTTCGTGGGCAGCCAGTTTGGGCCAGCCGGCCGGTTGCCGCGGTAACGCGGGAGTCTGGGGTCGCGGGCCTGAGCCTCGTGGGTTTAGGAGCCAAGGCATTCGGCGGAGCGAGGGGGCGGGGCCGACCACCTGTACGCACCGCCCTGGAAGGAGGGGCCGCCCGCCCGCACCCGTCCAGGCCGCGGCGGTCGCTGGGGAAGCTGAGCTGTCCCGCGCCCCCGGAGCGTCCCCGCCATGAAGCCCAACTTCTCCCTGCGACTGAGGGTCTTTAACCTCAACTGCTGGTGAGTGCTCCTGCGGAGTGGGGTCCGGGGCCACAGCCGCAGTCGTATCCACACAACCAGAGGAAGGAGGCCATCCTCACATCCGGGCCAGGGCTCTACACTGTCCCACAATCTCGGGATGCTGCGAAAACCCACACCTCTAAAACCCACACCTGGCTCCCAGCTCCAGCGGTGTCCGGAGGGCTAAGCACCCCAGTAGTCACCTTCCCTGGCCCTCTGTCCTTAGGGGCATTCCCTACCTAAGCAAGCACCGAGCGGACCGCATGAAGCGCCTGGGAGACTTTCTGAACGTGGAGAGCTTCGACTTAGCTCTACTGGAGGAGGTGGGCTGTACGGAACTGGTGTGGAACCCCGGCAGGGGGTGGGGGCGGGGGAGAGGGAGGAGCAGGAGGAGACTTTCTCTCTGGGAAAGAGCCAGGCAGACATCCTCACCCCTTCCCCCAGGTGTGGAGTGAGCAGGATTTCCAGGACCTGCGACAGAAGCTGTTGCCCACCTACCCAGCTGCACACTACTTCAGGAGGTGAGAACCTTTCTGGTCTGGAAGCCTGGAGGTTCTCGGCCCTGCCAGCCCTACCCTATCCTGGCTGCACCCTCCTTCCTCTCCCCCAGCATCCTCTTGTTTGGGTGTGGAAGCAGGAGAGGGTGGAACCAGGAAGATCCTAGCTCTTCAGCTCATCTCAGCCTCGTCAGCAGGTCACCCTGTCATCCCACCAAGGCTGTTGCTTTGAGCTGTGTTCTAGAGCTGGTCCCAGCAGCAGAAAGAGAAAAAAAGTAGCTGATAGTGCTGGGAGACAAGGGAAGGGAAGAGGACTAGGTCTTTCTCTCCCTGCTTTTCTGGCCATTAATCAGGACTTGTCTTTCAGCGGCATCATTGGCAGTGGCCTCTGTGTCTTCTCCAAACACCCGATCCAGGAATTCACCCAGCATGTCTACACTCTCAATGGCTACCCTTACATGGTATGCCTGACCTCTGACCTCTTCCACCTCTCTTACCCACCCTCACTAACTTGGTAAAGAAGGCAGGCTTCCAAGGGTTGTAGGGGATGGGCAGAAGGAGGGTAGCACTGCCCTGAGTTCCTGCCCGCTCCTGCCTGCAGATCCATCATGGTGACTGGTTCAGTGGGAAGGCCGTGGGGCTGTTGGTACTCCATCTAAGTGGACTGGTGCTCAATGCCTACGTGACCCATGTGAGTGAAGCTGGCAGTGCTGAGGGCTGGAACAGGCGACCTGCTGCTGGGATGGAGAGATGGGAATCCTCTAGCTGGGCTGCCTGGGGGTGAGGTGCAGGGGTGGGATCTCCTAAAGTTAGTAGGCAAGGTTCACCCGTTTTTTACCAAGCATCATGTCAAATGACAGGCACAAGCTTAATTTAGACTGCCCTTGGGACTCAGTCTCATCGGCTGTAATCTCATTTATCTTGCTCAGCTCCATGCAGAGTACAATCGACAGAAGGACATCTACCTAGCACATCGTGTGGCCCAAGCTTGGGAACTGGCCCATTTCATCCAGTGTGTGAGCCTGGGCTTGATAAGGGACGTGGGGTGGGGTCTAGGGGCTGAGCGGTGGCCAAGGCCCCACTTACGGGGCAGAGCTGGCTAGGGAAGAATTCTTGCCTCACTCACCTGGTTCCCCCAGCCATACATCCAAGAAGGCCGATGTCATTCTATTGTGTGGGGACCTCAACTTGCATCCGAAGGACCTGGGCTACCGCCTGCTGAAGGAGTGTACAGGGCTGCATGATGCCTACCTTGAGACCCAGGACTTCAAGGTGAGGACCTGCTTGATTACTTCCCCGCCTGCATGCCCACCTTCTTTCCCTTCTTCCCCCACATCCTAGCACAAGCAAACTATTCACCTAGGGCACTGAAGAAGGCTGTACAATGGTACCTCAGAACTGCTACGTCAACCAGCAGGAGTTGGAGCCATTTCCGGGTGGCATCCGCATCGACTACGTACTTTACAAGGTCAGGCCTCTCCACACAACCTGCCTTCACCCACTGTGTCTCTTCATCTCTCACCAGTCTGTACTCATCCCTTCTGCGGCTACTCTAATCTCAGTTCACTGATGGCTGGGGAATGGGATAGCTAGGAGCTGGTTCTCTGGGAAGATACAAGTTTCCCTCTGGCTCTTACTTCTCCCAGGCCATTGCTGGATTCTACATCTCCTGTAAGACTCTCAAAACTACTACAGGCCATGATCCTCACAGTGGCTCCCCACTCTCTGATCACGAGGCCCTGATGGCTACCCTGTGTGTAAGACACAGCCCACCCCTGCATGACCCCAGCTCTACCAACAGTGAGTCACCCATACCCTTTCCTTTGGCCCCTCCCCACCAAAGGCAGCCCTTCCACTCTGACCCTCTCTCCTGCCCCACTGCCCTGCCTTGTTTTAGGACCAGCGGAGAGGTCACCATTGATCAGTGTGCTAAGGGAGGCCTGGACAGAGCTGGATCTGGCTGTGGCTGAAGCTCGTTGGTGGGCCACCTTCGCTGGCTACGTGATTGGCCTTGGGCTGCTTCTCTTGGCATTGCTGTGTGCCCTGGTGGCAGGAGAAGGGGTCAGGGAAGTTGCCATACTGCTCTGGACCCCCAGTGCAGGATTGATGCTGGGGGCAGGTGCAGTCTACCTGTTCCACATGCAGGAGGTCAAGGGCTTATGCAGGGCCCGGGCCGAGCTCCAGCATGCCCTGGGAAGGGCAAGGGAGGCCCAGGACTTGGGCCTAGAATCTCAGCCAGCCTTGTCCCCAGGGCCTCTGGAGGGGGACAAGGCTGAAGACCAATAAAGCTTGACACTTCAGTGGCTCTGCCTTTTCTTTGTAGAGGCAGCAGTTGGGGGCAGTGATCACAACGATTGCCACAATGTAGATCTTCAGGCTCATACACATCTCTTGCTCTCCCTATGTACTCCCTACCTCCCATCTGCAGGCAGCCTAAGCCTTGTGTGTGACAGAAGTATTTTTATTATAAACACTGAGGCCCTCCCCCAGGCAGCCCAGATGAGCAGGGTGGCAGTGTCCTGGGGTGAGGTGGTCTTGTAGGGAAGAAGGCAGGCAGCCTTCCCTCCGCGAGCCCTAGGCCCCAGGCCCTGATGCCAGCTCGCTGAGCCTGCGCTCCTCCTGGAAGCGGATGAGGGCATCTCGCTGGTTCACCACATTCACCAGCTCCCTCAGGATCCGGTCCTCAGCCTGCTGATCAGCAGCTGTCTTTGGGATTTCTGAAGGGAGAAGATGAAGCTTAGGGAACTAGGCAGGGAGGCAGGAGAGGCACACCTTAATCCTGGCCTACGTGATTTCTATTACCTGACTTTTGTTTCCTGATCTGTAAAATTAGGTTCGTCAACACCAGTGGTTTTCTAGCATTGTCTCACAGCAGCACCATTTAAAGAGGCAATCTTGCATGAAAGCTCGTATGTACAGATGTGACTGAACTGAAGGCAGAATAGGGGCTCGGAGTCCCTTCCTCTGGTTTCCTCCTGAATCGCCTCAGAGGGACTCTGACTAGAGGACTGTGTTGCTCGGTCAGTACCCGAGATCACGAGGCTCATACAAACCCCAGCCCCATGATGTCTGTCTCTCCCCACATCCTGTGTACCGTTTCGGTTCATGTAGCTGCGTAGCTCCTGGTCCAGCTGCAACTGCTTCTCTTCCAGGCTCAGTTCCTGTACCCTATGGAGGGCAGGGACAGATAGGGCACAGCTGTCCATGGTGCCCAAGAACCCAGCTGGGGCCTGGCCCACAAGCCACTGTGACCTCCACATGTCCCTTACGTGATCATGAGCTCAGCCTCTTCAGCCACTAAGCTGTTTTTCTTCTGAACAAGGTGGAGCAGCTGTTCTAGCCATAGTGCCTTTTGCTGCTCCGGAGAACCTGATAAGGAAGAAGGGGGGTTGCGTGGTTAGGAGGCCTCCAACCAGGGTCATAGGAGCCCTGAGCATGAGGAATGGGGCCTGCTGTGGGCCAGAGCCTGGTCCGAGGGATCGCCTGCAGCTGAATACAGTGCTAGGAGGCAAAGGGGCATCCTAGCTTTCCCTTGACTCCACTCACTGCTCTGGTTCCTCAACGCCAGCTCCAGCTTCATTCCCTCGGCCTCCAGCTCCCTCAGAGCAGCCTCAATTTCATTTAGTCGCCGCTGGATGGCCTGAGGGGTACAAGACGAGAGGCCCAGGAGTCTTTGGATTGTTCAAGAATGGAGCACTGGAGGAGCTCTGATCGCGAGTCTCACAACTCTGGCTCCATCAGAGCTTTTGGCAGCCCTTGGATCTCACCTGGGCCTTGCAGAATCTCTTCATTTGCTCCTCCCTAGCGCGGCGCAGCAGGGTCCGCCTCCATGTTGGGTACTTGTCCATGGTGCCTGCGTTCTTGGTCATGGCCTGCAGAACCTGTGGCAGGGTCAGACCAGTCAGGGGCAGAGCCTGGCCTCTTGGCAGATACGGGTTAGGGAAGCTTCATTTAGAAGGGGCCAAAAAGAACCTGGGCTGGGAGTGGGTTGTGTTGTGGTAGAAAAGATGGAGACTTAAGAGATAAAAGTGAGTCAGACTGGGTGAGAAGATCTTCCAAGAGCAGGGCTTGGAGGAGGGAACTGGGTGTAGGTTTGTCCTGTGGCGGCGGGTGGGATGTATTTAGTGGATGTGTGCTGGCTTGGGCAGAATAGATGGCCAGGTTCCTTCCACTCACCAGTTCCATGTGTGAGCCCAAAGCCACATCTTCCCCTTCCTCTTCCTCTTCACTAGAGGAGGGATTCGCTTCTTCTTCCTCCATGGCCATAAGAACTGAGCAGAGGAGGAGCAGATGCGGCCTGGGATATCTACAGCCTCCCTTCCTGTTACCCTTCTGTAATCTCAGTACCACCTGCCCCCTCCCTACCCTGGCTCAGCACCTCTGGGCAGAGCAGTTACCTTGAGGACTCTGGGTTGGCACTCCCCATCCCACAAAGCTGCCCTCCAGGGCCTGGTGGGCCAAGGCAGAGCAGCTGCGGGGGGGCTTGGGTGGAGGTTCCATTTCCGAGTCAGGGGTCAGATTAAGGGAGGACAACCGCTGGCGTTCTGGGCTGGATAGGCGGATCAGCTGACGGGTGGGCTTGGGGCTCGGGACCAGACTAGCCCCCTCCAGGGGGGCCATGGGAGTCAAGGGGCTGGATGGCATGTTATCAGCTGGTGTGAGGAGGTCCTAGAAAAGCCATCGTGTAGTCTGGTCAGTAACCTGCCCAGTGTGGACTTAAGATTGCCCCTTTAGACAGATGTGGGCCCTGGGATTCATTCATTTTTCTGGACAGTGTTGGAGTATTCTAGATACTTGGGCTACAGCCATAAGTGAAATGACAGAAATCCCTGCCTTCATGGACCCCACATTCTGGTGGAGAGCATTCAGTACCCCCGGCGAAGTCTGCTGGGTTTGGTGAGACCCCTTTCCTTGTTCCCATGCCCAAAACACACTTTCACAGCTTTAACCTGACTCTCAGGGCCTCTGTCATTGTCATCCTCTTTGTTGCCTTGCTGGGGCAGGTGCTGGAGGCAGTAGAAATGTCCTGGGAAAGATGGAAAAGGGGAGGAGATGTCAGGTGTAGGCAACACAATGCCCAGAGACTCAACTTATCTGGGAAGGAGGGAGGGGGCAACAGGACTGTGAATTTGCAGTTGAATTCCTGTTAGCCTCCTGGTTCCTTAGAACCCCACGTTTAGGGTTTTGGAGGAGGCAGAGGTATGAGCTCAGAGAAAGATAGTGCCATCCTGAGCCTGTTTCCACCGCATGCCCACCTTCCTTTCCACCTTCCAAGTTCTTGCCTCCAGGCACTGCGGCCATGCTCAAAGTTCCTCTCGAGGCCTCCTGGATCTACTCACCATCTCCTGGGTGCTGTCTGTAGCCACCTGGCCACAATGTGGCCTCACAGATACAGCAGCAGAAGCAGCTCCGGTGGTAGAAACGGCCATCGGCACACAGGCGTTCCAGGATATAGAGGTGTTCCCCACAAAGTGCACACAGGTCCTCGCCACCAGCCTGCACCAATCCCCATACCACAGCGTCAGCTGGGAAGTTCCTCCCTATCCCTGAAATCCCCTCCCTGACCTCAGTGTCTGCCAGCAGGCAGACCCCCATTCTCACCACCTGGTGTTGCGATGGGGGTGTCAGGGGTAAACTGGACTCTGGGACTGGTAGCTTCTCAGTATGTGGGGTCTCAGCCTCTACCTAAGGAGGTAAGTGCTCAGGCCAGGAGGCAGAGTGGCAGGACCAACTGAGGAGTGGGTGCATGCAGACAAACAGAAAGGGCTGAGAGAGGGGAGGGGGACTAGGGAGGGAGACTGGGTGGGGGACTGAAGGGCTGGACCTTGGGTGGGGAGCAGGACAGTGGTGGGCGTTAGGGCCTGGGGAAGTGTCCCTGGAAAGGGACCAGAACATGGGGCCAGGGACTGTCTGGCCCTTTCATGTACTTACCTCCAGGCGTAGCTTCTTGCCACCTGCATCCTCCCCATTTTCCTGTAACAAGTCCTACACTCAGCGTGGGGCTCTGAGCCCCCAGTCCCCCTCTTCCCCCATTCCGAATGTCCTCCCCCACACCCCAGAGACCCCCACTAGGAACCCACTACCCAGATTCCACCTTGGTCCGGGTCCGTTGCAGGGTCCTCTGCAGCTTGCCGAGGAATAGTACAGCACTGGAGGTTCCTGGAGAGCCTTGGCTGGCAGGGCCTGCAAGGACAGTCGGAGTGTCAGGGAGGATGGGGGGTGGGCAATGCTATGCCCCTGGAGTAGACAGCTACAGTCCAGCCCAAAGGGACAGCTCTCGCAGGCTGTCCCTCAGAGGGCACCCTCTCTTCTCATATTCATGCACACACACCCCTCACCCCATCCTCCAGGTTACCTGGCTTGTAGGGTGTGCTCTTAAAGGCACTGTGAAAGTGGCTGAGGTAGGCAATGAGGCCCAGTGGGTCACTTCCTGCCACCACCGCCTGTGCAGACAACACAGGTGTGATGCCCAGCTCATGCTCTGCCATCTTCAGCGCCCAACTGGTTGCTTCCAGAGCCCCCATCCCCTGCACTTCTGAGGGTTCCCTGCCGGGTATCAGGGAGAGAAGCCAATGGGAGACCAGAGCCTGACCCCATCAAAGGCGGAGAGGGTGGGGAGGGCAGTGGGAGGGGCAGGGGAGCACAGATGCCGGGAGAAGGCTGAAAGATGACTTTCTGCGCTGCACCACCACCACCAGTACCCAGTGACAACCTTCTGTCCTTGGGGATCTCTGCTGCCCACAAAGTTGTCCCTATGGAATGTATTTGATTCTTACAACATCCCCAGGCAGGTGGGCAGGCAGAGTCAGGCAGGAATACCTAGGGAGGTAAAGTGATTTGGCAGGTGGTGGCACTAGGACTCAACTGGGTGTGCTAACTCCTGCGCAGAGATCTCGCCACCATTCCATACCACCCAAAGTAGAGGGAGGGACAAGGGCATGAAAGGGGTGGTTCTGCCAGGGACCCCTGAGTGTAATTTGCAACTCACAGTAGGCCAGGCTGCAGCCGGTTCACCAGGGCACAGAGAGCCAGCCCGTCGGCCCAGGAGGAAGAAAGGTTGGTGACATGGACACCAGGGTACCCAGCAGTCTGCTCCTGGCACCAGCGTAGCAGTTCCTCCTGTGTGCCCACTGACCCTGGGAAAGGAACTGTGCTGTGCCCGAGGCCCCCAGGCTCACAGACAGCTCAGCTGCTGAGTGTGGGGTCTGGATGGGAGGTGGAGGCAGGGCCCCACCCCTACAGGGTCACCAACCTAGCACTGTCACAGTACCTCCTTCATCCCAGTTTTGTCATTTAAAAAAAAAACCAACCCTTTCTGGAATCAAGTGAGGGAATGAATCAAGTGAGGGAATGAATCAAGTGAGGTGAAATCACTGCCAGCCACATGGACGGTACCAGGCTATCAGCTGAGGCCCAGAGGCTCAAAGGAAAGGTGGCTTTGGAGTCCGCAAGGCTGGAGGGGGGCAGGAAGAATAGCTGAGCCCAGAGCAGCACGGCTGCCATTCAGCCGCTGTGGACATAACAGTTATTGAAATACTTCCCTGCACTGGCAAATGGCCGCTGCCGAGTGCTTCGCTGCCCCTCCACTCTCCAGGACGCCCCAAACTTCCCCACCATCCAACAGTGTGCCAGCACCCTGCTCCTGGCCTGAGGCAGCAGCTGCTCTGTAAGCTGGTGCTTGGGCCTCACTGGTTGGTAAATATATTGGACGTGGCCCTGGGGGAAGGCCTGCTTACCAGTGTCAGGCTTTCCTGAGTCAGTCATGTCACTCTTCCACGCAGGCTCCTTGGCCATCACGTCATACAGGTCTCGCACCTAAGGCAGCCCCTTTCAGGTCCTGAGGCAGGCTGACCACACCCCCATCAACCCATGGGGAAGGGCCTTCTAGGGTAGGGCTAACCCAGAGGGCCAGAGACTAGGCAGGTCTAGAGGGAAGGCCTAACCTGGGAAGTCTGGTGGGGGTGCCAAGGGGCCTAACCTGATTAGGGGACACAGCCCGGAGGTTCAGGTTGGGGTAGCGGGTGGCAGGGTCCAGCCCGTACTGGGCTATGTTGCGGTGCATGTTTTCTGGGGATGTCTGTGATAGGAGCTGGTACAGGCTCTCCCTGGTGGAGGAACGTGTGAAGGTGGGGGCCAGGGACATGAGTCAGAGTTCACCCATCAGCACCGACAGCTCCAGAACTGCCAAACCTTTCTTTTATTCTTTGTCCATGCTCCCACCTACTCACCCAGCACCCCTCAGCTCTACTTGCCCCTTGTCCCTAAAGCTAGCCCTTATCTATCCCACCCCTAACTCAGGCCTCACCGCTCTGCCAACACGTCTAGGGGCTCGGCACCTTCTGCCCACCGCTTCACCATCCAGGCGGCGTCAAAGGCTGCCAAGAAGCCCCGGGCCACTCCAGTGCCCAGGGGCCAGAAAGGCTGCAGGGTCAGAAGGATAGGAAACAGCTCAGGGTCCAGCAGGAGTGTCCAAGCCCAAATGCCCCCAGATCATAGCAGAGGAGGCAGCTCACCACACCAAGCAGCCCTTAGCTCCTCCCCACAACAGGCAAACGCTTTTCTCCCCTCCTTCCCTACCACCGAACCCCTGTGCCTCTTTAAAAGGAGTCTCTGTTTTTCCAAGCACCGGGGAGCCCCGCCCCCGCCCCCAGTCAGGGAACCCTGACCCCTCACCTCCACCAGGCAGTCCCCCACCAGCCCCAGCAGCAGGCGGGCACCATGCTTCTCTTGCACACGAGCGGAGCTATCTGCCCGCATCATGCTTGTGAAGTCAAAAGCAGAGACGTCAGGCCGCCCGTGAGCGTCTTTAGCAAACTCCAGCTTCCCGAGCTTGCCATGGGTGGCAAAGTCAGCAGCTTCCTGGGCAAAGTGCTGCAGAGCCTCAGGCACCACATTGGCACTGCCCAGCAGCCGGTCAGTCTCTGGCCAGTCCTACAAGGCCAACAGATTGGAACCAGCATCAACTAGGCAGTCCGATCCCCTTGAGTGTAGGAGGGGCACACACTAAGGCCCTAAGAAGGGGCTTCCCCAGACTACACAGCACTTGAAGGCTGAGCAGCGCCTGGAATTTGAATTCCTACCTCACAGGCTCAAGCCCCTTCCTCAGCACTCACCCTGCTTCTGGGGGTCCCAGGCCCTACCCTGCCCCCGAGGCCCAGGACCATTAGCATTATCATACACTTGCTCTGAACAAAGTCCCTGAACTTCTCAGAGCCTCCTTTAGAGAAAACACACCTTACATCTCAAGGTACTCGTGAGAATCCGGTGAGAAAATGCATATGAAGCTCTCAACACAGTACCTAGCATATAGCAGGTGTTCACCTAGTTCGTTCAGCAAATACTGGGTGCTTACTACACGCCAGGCAGTATTCTAAGCACTGGGAATAATCAACAAGCAAAAGAGACAGAGACAAACCCCCTGCTCTCACAGAGCTTACATTTGTAGCCCTACAGCTGGTATAAGGTGATCCCCCCAGAATATGATTCAGATTACCATGTAAATCCCAGCAGAGGGGAGCTTATTGAGGTGGCGGAAAGGGCAGTGCAGGGGCAGGACAGGCTCTTTCCACACCAGGGGCGAGGGGGGCGCAGACTATGTCCAGATCTGGCCTCTACCTCCCAGGGTGCACTGCCCACCCCCGCCCTGCCAGGGCCTGGCCTCACCTGACGTATCACCCCCAGACTCAGCAGGCACTGCTTCTTGGCTGTCATCACAAAGTAGTGTGTGTCGTCCTTGTAGTATACAATGTTTTCCAGATCAATGCCTGGGGGGGCAGGGTAGGGGGCAGGATATGTGTTTCCTCATTATTATGTGTCATCTCTCCAAATACTCCAGCCAGGCCTGACCTCTTAGACTACAGTGGGTGCCCCACACAGGTGCCCTTGAGTTCTGAGGGCACAATAGACCATCTGTCCCAGGCCTAGAGGGCCTGAGGACGGGGAGCAAAGAGAGGATCTTGGGTGGGGCAGCAGCTGGGAGACCTGCACATGATCACATGCTCATGGACAATGGCCTGGCTTCTCCAGCTACAGTGTGCACACTCCAAGGGACGTGGCAGTGCAAAGTCAAAATAAACATAGGGCACCTTCTTGAAGTTTCAGTTTCATTTTGAATGTATATCATTTATATATTAAAGCATATATCAAAAAGCTCACAGCAATGTCCCACGCATTTTGTGACAGAGTCCCAAGACCTGCCGTGCTTCATGGCAAAGTGGGGCTGCGCCTGCTAAGTGCCCCGGGGCTCAGGTTCTTTGCTGCCAAGATTCCTGGGACTGAGGACATGTCTGTGAGGGCAGCGGGAGAGGCAGGAACTAGCCCCCAGTCAGGCAGGGGGTGGGGAACCTCTGTGACAGAGAAGGGCCCTGACCTGTGGCTTTGAGCAAGCTCTGGAAGAAGCTCTGGTTGTAGATCCTGGCCACACCGCTGATCTCGGGCACCTGTGTCTCTTCCACGGTACGCCTGTTCACAAAGTTGGCTGTGATGCCAATAGCCAGTTTGCCTCGCATTTCTCGCACTGTGAAGCCTGGGGGGAGAGGGCAGGTGGGCAGAGGCAGGAAGATGAGGGCTTTAACAGGCTAGAGAGGCTCAGGAGAAGCTCAAGATGCTGACTCTTCTAGGAAAGGGATCACTCACCTTCGGGGATGAATTTACCTCCAGCAGCAGAGATGAGGACATCAAATTCATAGTTGGCCAGTTGGGCAGGGGGACTGGGCTGGAGCTGGGCACGCCAGCCACTCCCTGGTGCAAAGGGTGTGAGAGGTACAAAGGTATGGAAATCTGAAGGGGCCCAATGTTCCCAGGGCAAGCTAGTGAAATAATTAAATACATGTGTTAAAGGGCATTCTGGTTTAGAAAGCAATGACACATTGTCTACCAAATTATACCTTCACAACTTCCTGTGGAAAGTAGGGAAGGAATGGAATATTACTCCCATTTTACAGATGTTCAAAATGAGGCTCAGAGAGGTTTGCACAAGGCTACCCCATTAGAAAGGGAGACTCTAATGGGCTGACTCCCAACCCCATCCTTCTTCTTCTTACACAGGCCAAGGTGTCCTTGGCCGATGGTGGTTCTCAGGAGCAAAGATGTACTTACCCTTTTTGGAAGGGGGCTGGAGGCCAGTGAAAGTGACACCCCAGTGAATTTCCACCCCCAGCAGTAATGCCACTTTCAACAAAAGCAGCTGAAGCTGTCGAATGCCTGAAAAGGAGAGGACATTAGGAACAGGGACCCAGGATCTCCCCAGGTAACAGTGTGCACCTGGTCAGAGCTGGAAGTTTTTGGGGTTACTCTATCCAACTGCCCATTTTACAGATAAAAAACCTGAGTCCTAAATGTCACCTAGATGAGGCAAATCTTGTCCACTGTGCCTCTTGGCTGGCCCAGCAGCCCCCCACTGGCCTCTCTCTAGACCCAGCCACTCCAGACCACCAAGTGGTACTCACTGATGTGGTCCAGGGTGCCTGTGCAGAAGCGCCCATAGAACTTCTTGGCACCAAGTGCCCGAAGGTCATGGATGGTGAAGGGCCAGAGATGGAGCACGTTGTGGCGAGAGAACTTGGTGCGCTTTTCCACCAGCACCACACGGGCCCCCAGCAGTGCCAGCTCCACTGCGGCCCGCAGACCACAAGGCCCAGCGCCCACCACCAGGCACTGTGAACATACAGACGGTGTGGGTGTGGCATCTTATTACCCTCCTCTGACTCCCCCCACCCCGTGCCCCTCCCAGCCCCCATCCCAGGCATTGTGTGTTCACCTTCGTGTTGGTGCAGGCCCGGCCCTGCTGGTAGACAGGCTGGCCTGCTCGCTTGTCCAGCTTGGCCCACAATGACTTGGCACTCCAGTAGTTGAGCTCGGCCTTGATCTTGTGGTACTGGGGCAGCCCTCCACCAGCCTCCAGCCCCAGGGCCTGGCATAGCCCCTGGAAGCTACTCAGCACATTCTGACACAACTGGGCCTGCAGAAAGCTCTCAAAGTGGGCATGTGCTGGATTGGCAGAGGTGGGTGAGGCCATGGCGGCCTCTGGGTCTTTCAGGGAAGGGAGCAGCTGGGCAGAGGCACGTGGCTGCTGGAGAGGAGGGAAGAGAAGGGGAGGAGATTGGAGAAAGGAGGAAGGGAAAAGGGAGGGGGGAGTAGACAGCAGGCTGGTGCCCCCAGGGAGCTCCAGGTCCACCCCTCATTGGCTCTGCTCCTTTCTCACAGCCTACTCCCTCTCTGTGCCAGAGACACTGCTAGCCCTTCCAAGGGAAGTCTGCCGAATTTGGAGATGAAAAATCAGCGGACCCCGGCACAGAGGGCACACAAGAAGCTAGGGAGCCACCAGCTCAGTCTTCCTGTCCAGGGATCTCCAAGCCCTGCTCCATCTCCAGGGCCCACAGGACAGAAAACAATGGTGGCGGGGCGGGGGTGGGGGTGGGGGTGTAATTTCTCAGACATGGAAAGGGCAGGTTAGCCAGGAGAGTTTTCCTTGTGGTGCAGACAGGGACAAACCAAGTATCTGCAACACCAGCTGCTGGGCACGCACACTGCCCCATCTCGACCCACACCTCCCTAGGTCAGGTGCCCCTTGATGGCCTCGGTGTCACGCGGCTGTCGGGTGTGTCTTACACCAAGGGCAAATGCTTCCTCCTTAGCACTGGTGATTTCCTCCTGATGGAGGGGAGGGGCAGTCTGTAACTCTGAAGGTTCCACTTCTCACCACCCAAACTACCTCAACAAACAGCCGGAGGACGTTGCGTGTTACGACTTACTGGGTGAGGGAGTACTGGGTCTATTTCTGACTCACTGTGGTCAAAAATACTTCCCCTGTGAGCCTTGCCATCTCTAGGGGGCCTCGAGGCCGGTGGGGGCGACAGCTGCCGGGTTTGCCCCTCCCAGCTTACTCCCACCCGCATCCAAGACCCGCCCCATCCCCCGTGGGCTCCGGCGCGCTCTCCCAGGAATTTCCCGAAACAAGGCCTCCCTTTGTCCCCCTCTCCCTCTCTCAGGCCCCCACGCAAATTGAGGGGTGTCAGAGGGGGCTTTCTCACGCTGGGACCTAGAGGATTCAGAGGGTACCGAGGATGGGGTTGCCTCTCGGGGAGTTAAGAAAGATGCGTGGCATCGTTGCGCGCAGGTCCTTGGAACCGATACCCCCACCGCCTTCGGCACCCCACGGTTCCCAGCCGGAGACCGGCAGGCCAGACCAGGGGAAGGAAACTAAAGTTGTCTGCTGCAAATCACCATAACTGGGGCCGACTGACCATCAGGAAGGGCAGAGGTCTCGAGACGGTGGGGGAGTGAAAGGAAGAAGACCTCAACGACGGGAGAGGGAGGGGTGTCCCAGCCTGTAAACGTCAAGACTAAGGATGTACAAGGGCTGGAGCGGTCTGGAAGGATGGAGAGGAGCTGGATCACTGGCGGCAGGGGTGGGGTTGGAAGTACTCACACTCTGGACCACAAAGTCTGCAGAGGGGCTGAGCAGCGCGGGGGCGAGGGAGGACGGGTGGGACTAGCCAAGAGGGGTTTCCCAGCGCCTGGGGTCGCATTTCCCCAGAAACGACCCCCACCCCCAACTCCGCCCCACAGCGGGCAGGGGGCCCACAGCTGGCTCAGCTGGACAACTTACCCGGAGGCTCCAGAGCCGGGAGGGGCCGCTTCCTGCCGGGCTAGTGGGAGGGTGGGGGCGAGGGCGGAGGAAGGAGTGGTGGAGGCGGAGCGGAGAGAGAGCCGGATTGAGGGGCGGTGCGTGGGGTCTGCCTGGCAGGGAGTTAGTTCTTCGGGGTGTGGGCTTTGGCGCCCGGCGCGCGGCGCAAGGAGGCTTTATTTGCGCTAATTTGCATCTCATTACCCCGCGTTCCCCTGCTTGGGGCAGGCGGGGGCCCGCCCAGGCCTGGCTGGGTGGTGCCCGAAGGCGTGGCACCTTAGATGCCGGATTCGGCTTGGGGTCCGGAGACCCAGGGCCCGGCGTGGCGGGGGCCGAGGAGCCCAGGATCGGGGGCTCCCGGCGCCCCGCAGAGCACCCGCAGCTTCGGGCTCCATGCGGGAGCCTGCGCCCGCAAAGCTAACCCTTCCCGGGAGGGCGAGGCCACCCACCCCGGCGCAGCACCAACTGCGCGGGCAGTCTCCGAGCGCTGGGCAAGAAGTTTGCGGAAGCTGGCAGGTCCATAGGTGGCGCCGGAAAGTCTGCGCTGTTTTCATCTCGTACCACGGCCTGGGCGCCCCACGTGGGATTCAAGCTCGAGGTCCCCCTCCCCTGCGACGAGTCTGCCCCCGGACCCGGCCTGAGAGCGGTGGACACGGATTAAGCTCCGAGTACTCGGCAATCTACAGCTTCCACAGAGGCATGAGAAGTGAGGGGTCAGAGAGGATCTTGGGTGTGCCTGTAGGAGGAGGGCAGTGATGGTGGTATTAGATCACTACCGAGAAAGGGACAAATGGGAGGGGTGTGTGGGAGAGACTAGATTCCTAATATTCAAAAATATTTTGGACTGAGGACCCGCTGTGCGGTCAGTGCTGAAAGGAGCTTGAGAGAACTTTGGGCTCAGCTTCCTCATATACTAGATAAGAAAACTGAATATAAAGGCACTTGTCCAAGGTTAATATTTTAACTAGTTAATAATTAACTAGTTCATATTTTTTATCCATTTATTTTTTAAAGGTTTTATTTACTTTTAGAGAGAGGGGAATGGAGGGAGAAAGAGAGGGAGAGAAACGTCAATGTGTGAAAGATCCATGGATCGATTGCCTCTCACACACCCGCAACTGGGGACCTGGCCCGGCAACCCAGGCATGTGCCCTGTCTGGGGACTGAACCACTGACCCTTTGTTCGAAGGTCGGCACTCAATCCACTGAGCCACATCAGCCAGGGCCAACGAGTTAATATTAATAAAACACCGCTTCTCATTCACTGGGTGTCTACTGTGAGCACTGCCCCAATCTCAATCATCACAACAATCCCATTTTATGGAAAAAGAAACTGAGGGTCACAGAGGTCCTGTGTGACCTGCAACAAGTTGCAGTGGCAGACTTGGTACAGGGCCCAGGTCTGTCGGACTCCACCACACTGGTGTTGATACGACATGACAAATGAAAGGCTGGCATTATAAGAAGCTGTTTCTCATTTAGAGCAAGTGGCACTATTAACACTAGCAAAACCAACGAAACAGAGGAGTCAACGGGAGGGTTGCTCTCCTTGGGATCCAGGGATCAGGAAGAGCCGGGTGCCCTATGGCTCTCCCTTTCTCTTTATTCTCACTTTGCATTTTGTCTGGAAACCCTCTTGAGACCAGTAAGACTTGAATACTCAATGATCGCAGCTTGAGCTGCATGCTAGCTAGGGAAGAGGGGCGAGGGGAAACTCCTGCTCTGCCAGGAGAGGCAGGGAATTCAGCCAGGTCACGCTCAGGAAACTAGGGCAGCCTCCTAGCTGGGCCTATCCTTCCTCTTGAGTGTGGCTGGTCACTTAGCTTGAAATGAACTTGCCAAATATCAGACGCACCACATTTAAGCGCACATTATAAGACACACTCCAAAGTCCGCTCTAAGTGGGTTACCAGGCACTTAGAATCAGACCATCTCCCTTTTGTTAGCAGATGGTAAACAACTAGCTGCTTGAACTTAGTGCATTTGCAAAGGACCAGCAGGCTCTAGCCCTTGACTCAATGATTTGTGGTTGCAGCTAAGCAGCGGCCAGCGTTATGTGACTCTCTGTGTGACAATTGCTAAAATTTGTCTTAAAGATCGCAGAATAATGACTTCATCAATGCTAAAAAAACCACTGACTTGGTGGTTCGCTTTATACTAATTAAAGATACACACAGGAGTATAAAGTAATGAGGAACATGTGGATCTGTGTAATCCAGGCCTGGTCAGATTCAAGCTTTGCTTCACACTAGCCTAGTGTGACCTTGAAAAAGTCACCAACCATGATGCTTCAGTCCGATCATCTCTGAATGAAGACTGTATAACTACTTAACCTCCTCAGCCCATTTTGATTCTGAAATCCTATCACTCAAGGTTGGTGACTAAGAAATGTACAGATTAGAAGACCCGAAGCAAGTTTTATTTAAAGAGTTTCTTCAAAGAAAAAAAAAAAAGACCTCTATTAAAACTAAAAGAATAAATTTATTATCTACAAGTATTTCTCAATTAAAATCTTGAGTCATGACCTATATTATATGTATTGTATACAGAACTGAAAATACTGACACAATAACATTGGCCAGTTCATATTATTACGTCAAATAAGTGGCTGATACATGAAGAGTCCGTTTTAAAAGAATCCCATTCTACTGTTTTTGCAAATAATACTGCTGGCAATGGCCTAGGTCAAAAACCTGAGCCACTAAGACAGGATCCATGTCTTCTGACTCACACCATGTTGTGTCTCCCTTCAATGTCACCCTTACCTCACTTCCAACCTCTCATTTCCTGAGCCTGAAGCCAGAAATTAGGTCCCTAGCACTGCAGGTGGTGTGTCTAAGACATCCTGCACCTACCTGTAGGTCAATGAGGTCAAACACACCCATAGTCCTGGGCTGGGAGCTACGGCTCCAGGGTGACCAGCCATGCACAGTCCTGATGTAAAAATAGTTATGAGCTGAACCAGATGTGTAGAGTGCTGTTAACAGATATGACAAGGGTAGATGCTTGAGATTAGAGGGTCAGGGAGGGCCTCCCTGAGGAAGTGACCCTTGCACTGAATTCTGACAGATGAACAGAAACTAGAGAATATGGGCGGAAACCTTTCAAGGCTGAGAAAGTGCCTGCCTCAAAGCCAAATTTGGGTGTGGGGAGGAGGGACAGGGCAGACATAGATATCAGGAAGCCAGGGTGGCTGAAAGTTAAAATGGGAAAGGGGCCCAAGAGGGAGCTGGACTGGGAATTTTATTAAGTGCAATGAGAAACTGCAGGAGAATTTTAAACAGAGACATGATCATATTTGCCTTGATAACAATATCCAATCATTACCTTGATGCTAAATGCACAATGGTGAGCCCAAATCACCACTTCCAGCGGAGAAAGAGCTTGGGGGAGAAAGGATCAGTCAGGTCTTGCTGGAGTCCAGGCAAGAGGACATGGTGCAACAGTGGGGATGGGAGAAGTGGAGGAATTCAAAAATAGAAATTGAGGTGAAACTGATGTAACTTGGTGATGGATTCGGTGTGGGGGTGGGGGAGGTGGGAAGGGTTCTATCAAGACTGACTCCCACCTTTCTTGGCTATATAACATGAATGAATCAAGTTTGAGTGCCTCATCCTTTCCATCTCCCAGCAACTTTACCCCTCTTTACACTGCTTTTTATTCAAGTATCTTCCCCATATGGCAAAGCATGATGA
This sequence comes from Mormoops blainvillei, assembly GCA_004026545.1. Taxonomy (NCBI): domain Eukaryota; kingdom Metazoa; phylum Chordata; class Mammalia; order Chiroptera; family Mormoopidae; genus Mormoops; species Mormoops blainvillei. Next base: position 90,842 of record PVJD01000776.1, read on the forward strand.
TTGCATAGACTCCGAGATAACACAAGGGCCTCTACCCTGAGAGGCTACGAAGACTAAAAATACAAATAGGTTCAGGATCAGCTTAAATACTTCTCCGTATTTTTGTCGTGAGAATGCTTTGCACATCAAACACAAAAATTATAGGAAAAATTTGTCCACAAGCCACTAACTCACGCTAGAATTATATGAGAAATGAGTTTTTAAAATGTAGTTTTGTTTTTAATTGTTTAACCTAAGGAAGCTTCCATTGATCTTTTCCTTTAATAAGAATAAAAGTATATAAATGAACTAAAAAAAATTAAAAAGAGCCAAACTATTTTGGAAAATCTTCACATCTATATTTAAAAGAATCTAATATTGTAGGTATTAAGAATTCAAAATAAATCATAAACCCATGCTCTAAAACCAAGAAATTTCCCTGACCTAACTGCTGCTGAAATTTTCCTTCTATTATATATGGATTTGGTAGTACATTCCACTTAAAAAAAAAATAAAGCAAGCTGTCTCATGAATGTTACCTAAATGTGTTCAAGTTCCTCCTACATTTATATTCAAAATGTGATGAATGAGCTTAAAATTTTAATTTATTAACTGATTTTAGATAGTGAGTGGGAGGACAGAGAGAAAGAGACAGAGACATCATCTTATTTATGCATTCATTGGCTGATTCCTGTATGTCTGACCAGGGATCAAAGCCACATCTTGGTGTAGTGGGACAAGGCTCTAACCAATGAAGCTACCCAGTCAGGGATGAATGAGCTTTCATTTAAATTCTCTCCTAATGTTTTAAAAGTGAGAATGATTATACTGTATATAAATATATATTCCAGTCAACAAGTGTTTGTTGCTTAATTACACGTAAAGAATATGAAAGCAAGATAAACTATCATAGTGACATTCTAGCTTCTTTCAGGGGTTGTTCTTTGATACCTGCTGTTTACGAAAGGAAGGCAGGGAAGATTTTTAGAAGTTATTCCTGCAATGCTATGTACTAAATTAAGACAGTTTTCTTTCAATTCTTAAAAATTTAGGCTTATTTTGGTTTTGAAACTGAGGATGAAAATTTACCCCAATACTTACAAATTAGAGTAGCAAAAATAAAAATCTGTCATAAATGTAAAATATCCTCAGAAGTTGGACAAAACAGCTCACTTACAGAGAGGTTCAAGTTAACACATTTTCACTGTAGTAACTTTCATCTAATTGATAAATTTCAATTATGCTTTAAATCAATGGTAAAATATTATAATTATTAATATTGTAGTTACTGTGTTTTGCAGGAGACTGTATTTTTACTATTATGTAAAGTTTATGATTACATGCTGAAATTTCAGATGCAAACCTTCAATTTTAGTAAGTTTCTATTATACTGAGTGAATCTTACATAAAGAGAAATCCTACTGAAAGTTTTAGAAGAGCGGTGACAGTAAGCCCATTTGGTGGAAGCAGTGTAGTGGGGTTTCTCCCAGCCCTGCGCCCCAGTTTTGGCTCTGCCCTTTACTGTGTGCCCTAGGGCAACGGGCTTCATCTCTTTGGGCCTCAATGTTCTCATCTGTAAAATAGTCATAATAATAATAATTTGCCTCATAGGAATGTCATGAAGATTAAGTAAATAAGATGTGTTTCAAGTGGGTTACAGATGTGTGGCAGACGCTGCTTCCCAACACACTCCAGGTGCAAGTCATTACGGTCTGAATTGTGTCCCATAAATTCAATGATGCTCTAACCCTCAGTACCTCAGAATGTGACTGTATTTGGAGACAGGGCCTTTAAAGAAGTAATTAACTTTAAATGTGGTCATTAGGGTCGGCCTTAATCCAATGACAGGTATCCTTATTAGAGTAAGACAAATACACACAAAGACCATGTGAACACACAGGGAGGAACAGATGGCCAGGATGCCTCAAAAGAAGCTAATCCTGCTAACACCTTGATCTTGGACTTTTAGCCTCCATAATTGTGAGAAATAAATTTGTTTTTTAAATCAACCTAGTAGTATTTGTTATGGTTGCCCTTGCAAACTAATATGCCAATCATGGCCAGGGGTGACTGGAGTCCTCTAACTGCAGGGTGCTGTATAAAGCCTGCTTTTTGTGCACTGTGACATTTCAGAAACATCAAGATAACATTTAGACCTAAAGCACTTGGCTTTGTTCTTGGCCTATTAGTAAAGACTAAATATGAAGCAGAAATTATTATTCCAATGTATAAAAATCTAGTTATAAGCATCTAAAATATGCGTCTCTTATTCCACAGTATTATTTAGCTGGTTGCTCACAAAACTTACAGGTACCAACTGCAGAAAATACAGAGTAGAGGTAGAAAAAGGTGTTTCAAGAAACACAGGCAAGCATGAGAATAACATTTTGATGGCAAGAGCTCTAGTTTTCCCAAGGATAGGCCTCTAGTGAAAGAAAACCAGATTTCCCTTTGAAAGTGACAAGGTCTTTCCAGTAGTCCAAAAGCATAATGTTCTACTATTTCCTAAGAAGTACAATTTATATTTCTGCACTTAATTAAAAAAATTATACAAGTTTAATAAAAATGAGTTGTGAAATACTGAGCCAGCCAACTTCTCAAAGACACAACAAAAACGTTGTTAATGCACATGACATTTCCTCTGGGTACAGTCGCTGAACTTTAAAGTTCTGGGTGCATTTAAAGGGCCTGAATGTATATTTGAGACACAGAAGAAAGGCTAGGTTTATACAGCTATCATTTTCTCATTTTCCTTTCACAGCTGGTCAAATAGCCCAGAACTCTTCCAGAAGATATTTTTATGGCTGAAACTGGCTCTCAAGCTAGACACAGGTAGGCCAGTGCTATACAGTGGAGCTTCTAGCAACATTTGGCTGTCAAGAACTCACGATGCTGCCCTGGCTGGTGTGGCTCAGTGGATTGAGTGCTGACCCATGAACCAAAAGGTCACCAGTTTGATTCCCAGTCAGGGCACATATCTGGCCTGCTGGCCAGGTCCCCACTTGGGGGGGTGTGTGTGTGAGAGAGGCAACCGACACATGTTTCTCTCCCTTTCTCTCTCCCTTCCCCTCTCTCTAAAAGTAAGTAAAATCTTAAAAAAAAAAACACCTCACAATGTCACTAGTGTGACCATAGACTGGGTTTGAATTTTAATTAATTTTAATATATTTTAAAAACTGACACTCATTTCAGTTACTGGAAAAAAACGTTATGTCTGCAACTACTTGAATATATAGTTTCAACTGTAACTTGCATGAACTCTAAATATAGATCAATAAACATCAGCATCCAAACTGAGTGTAAGTATATAATACATACTAGACTTTGATGACTAATATGCAAGAAATGATGTAAAAATCAACATTTTATATTGATTACATATTAAAATTATACTATTTTGCAAACAGATTAAATAAACTATTTTATTACATTTAATTTCATTCCTCCTTAATTATGGCTACTAGAAATATAAAATTATGCATGTGGTTCACATTAAATTTCTCTTAGCATAGAGGTAGACTGTCATAAAGCTAAATGCGACTTATAGTCATGTGACTGACCATATTTCCTGAATAATTATCCAGCTATCTACTGTGAGTAGTTAAAAACTCATTTATTGGGTTGGCCTAAAAGTCCATTTAGTTTTTTCCATAAAAGAAAAGACAGAGTTTTCGTTTTCACCAGTAACTTTATTGATTTGGATATTTTGAGCATGTCAGCTATCTCCCACTATTGGCTTCCAGTGGGTAGAGACTGGGGTGCTGCTAAACATATTCCAATGCATAAGACAGCCCCACAGCAAAGAATTATTTGGCCAAAATGTCAACAGTATCCAGACACTTCACAAATCACTTTTGACACATTTGATCAGTCACAGCACCTTCTCTATACACTGCACAAATCTTTTTTTGCACTTCAGTTACGTTTTTACCTTTCTTGAAATAATAAAGCATAATATACTGAATACGTTGCATATTTTCTTCCATCTTCAATAGTAAAATGGCTGCACAAAAATTCACCGATTTTGTTTATTTTTTTAAAAATGCATGCTGATATGACAGCTGTCACAATGCAATCTAACAAAACTGTTTTCACTGAAGTTAAAGACAACTTAGTACTACTAGAGCCACTGTATGGAAAAAACTAAACAAACTTTTTGGCCAACCCAATAGTGAAATACTATTTATATCCTGGAGAAAATGTGGGCCAGGAGGCTTTGAAAAGCTGGGGAAAACTTTGCATTTTAAGAAAAAGGTTTAAGTAAATAGTTGAAATGACTAAGGCAAGAATCCGAAATAATATTTAAGGCATAACTGTATTTGCAAAAATTATACTTTTGCTCTAGTCAGGTCTGATTTAACATTACTTTGGTTGATACATGTAAGATAAATCATTTTGGAAATCTGTGAATTATATACAATAAAACATATTTTGGCAACTATGTTAGAAAAAGGCTTTCATCTTCCCTCAAACCTGAATAATTCTGTATTACTTTAACCTCCAAACTTAATTTGATTCCGGTGGAAATCAAAGACATCTAAAACAAGAAAATAAGTAACTGATGTGATGATCCTCTTAATTTTAGGATAGATCACCCCTACTCTCCACCAACATTGTTAATTTACATATACCAGTGCCCACCATCTTTCCTTAAATATTCTCTACCAGTTTTTGTGAGAGAAAGCAGTAAAAGTATTCAATAAAATAAAATATGCTGGGCTGGGAAAACCTAAATCAAACATCATTTAATCTTTTGACAGGTATCTAAAATTGTATAATAATAATAACAGACACATGTTGGCTACTAATTCTCTGCGGCTTAAAGATTTTAAGATTATGAGAAAACATTTACTTTTAAGAATAATGTGTCCATTTTGTGGGATTTTACCTTTGCAATAAAAATAGCTTACAGGTTCCCATCTCCAGAAAGTTATCAGACATAATACACACATCAACATCTCTGGAGGTCAATTACAATTCAGTAGAGTATATTTACCACAAATTACACTGATCAGGTTTTTATTGCAGGGCAATTAAGCTCTAAGTTTATCGTGGAGATCAAATATCATTGCATGTCTGGAAGTCTGGCTTGTCTTGTAGAGGCAAATGTGTTGCCCATGAGAAACAAGGAAGTGGAACTAGCCATTCTACCCAATTTAGTGTATGGCTTCCTTTGTCTGAAAAAAATAAAAACTGTATCTGGAAAGGTCAACAAGATCATAACCTAGAGCAGTGAGCATTTAGCACTTATGAAAAAGTCCAAATCAATACGCCCAAATTAAGACAGTGAAATGCTAAATCCCTATCAGTATTATATATGGGGCATGATACACGCATCTTGCTGCCTGGATGGAAAGCATTATGACTATCAGCTAGTTATCACATCTCTGTAAGGATCTATGAGCATTTCAGGAAGCCTGACTTTAAGCACACAATCCAGTTATAGCTGGCTTATGGAGAAGAGACCAGTAGAGTATTCAGACATGTTTCTAGGTCAGCTCTGCTCCTGGCTCAGCGGTGTGGGCTGGGGCACATGGTGGCTGGGTGGAGGTGGAGCAGACTCCTGTGTCAGCTGCAGGTGCTGCGCCGGATGTGCAGCACTTGTTAAATGGAGCTCCCTTGTTTGCTCTTGATGGGCGTGCAGATGCTCCAGGGTTTCCTTGGAGAGGGCAATTACATGCACTGGCTCACTCTGTGAGGGTTCCATCTGGCTTTCAATCACATTGAGGCTCTGAATATGTTCTGTTTGCTCCTGCTGAGCTGAAAGAATTAAATTCTGCAGTTGTTCTGGCTGTTGCGTGAGCAGCGTGAGATTAGCAGCCTGGTCTGCAGTCATGTTCTGGGAGCTCTCTGCAGCAACGATGCTGATTCCTTGGCTAGGACCAGGCATGAAATTGATGTTATGTACAGAATCCGTTACAAGGAGCTGGATTTCCTGTTCTCCAGAGGTAGAGAGTTGATATGGCTGTAGCTGAAGAATATTCCTGACCTCTTCAGTATTATTATTGCTGGCAACACTGCTGGCATCTGCCGCATGTTTCTCTTTGCTATGGATTTTCAAGTGAGCCTTCAAGTTGTCCAAGCGAGCAAACTGTAAGTTACACTCAGGGCAGGAGAAAGGCTTTTTGCCCGTGTGTAGAATGCAGTGTCTCCTCTTGGCACTGGAATCAGAGAAGGATTTGCCACATATGCCACAGGAGTATGGCTTTTCTCCTCTATAAGGAAACATGTTTTATATTAAAAACAGAAAGATCTATTATTACTTCCTAATATATAGGGGGAAACAGTCAAGAACAGAGGAAAACTAGACAGAGTCATAAGTCATGGGTTCACCTACTAACTTAAGGACTTGGCGCAAGTCACAACTTCCATAGGTTTCAGTTTCTAATCTTTAAAAAAAAGGTGGGGGTGGTGTCTGAGGAAGGGCAATGGATGGGGTTGGGCCAGATTTGATAAAAATTTATGATCCCACAGTACCTATTCCAGATAATAAAGTATTTATATATTACACATATAGTTCTTTTTTGTTTTGTTTTAGTTTTCACAGCCAATATTTTTATTCTAATGGCCAAGTAAATACATACAACTAATTTCAACATTAAAATGAGTAACCCCTAGTTATCTGTGATGCTGTTAGAAGACCTACTAAATCCAATCTAGAAGTTTTCTGAACAAAAACATTCATTCAGAAAACCTTTAATACTTATTTTGATTGAAGATTTAAGCTTTGGACGAGCCCCTTGAGCAAATCAAAATATAAGAAATAAAATCAATAATGCAAAATTTGCTGGCTAGCATCAGTTTTCCTGATTTTGCCTAATGAGGAATAGCTTTACTGAAAAGATTTTTAAAAATTATAAAAATAGAAAAATCTATCAGAGTAATAATTTGGAGAAAAGAACTATATAGGTAACATATGTCACCCTACTGAACACCAGGGTTGAACGAGGGCTCCGCGTGAGAGACATATCTGCATAACTTTACCGATGGATTCTGATGTGTGTCTGAAGAGAACTCTTTGCTGTGAAAGATTTGCCACAGATTTCACATGTAAATGGCTTCTCGCCTAAAAAAGGGAAAGCATTGATAATTATACAGTCACTCTAAATCAAAAAGCAAAAATCAACCCATAGTTTCACAATATAAAAGAAAGAATTAAGGCAACACCACTTGAATCCTCAATAAGCACAATTGCATTAAGCACTTACCAAGCACCTATTATGTGGTAAGTGCCAAGGAGATGCAGAGAAAGGGTAGGTATGGTTCTTTCTCTTAAACTTAAAAATTGAAACGAGGTGATTATCCACAGGAAACAAAGGAAAGCATGACATTCGCTCCTGTACCGTCCACCCTTGGATAACTTACTTTTATGCCTCACTGCCCGGTTAGGCAGCCCTCTTGACCTTTGTAAGGACACTTGTGCACTAGGGTAGCTTCCACATTATTTGCATTTATATCTACCTTCCACATGTATCCCAGCATGAGTCATTCACCTGAAGCCTCTGCTCAAATGTCACTTTACCAGGAGGCTTGTCACCACTGAAAACACTAACCCACCCCCGATACTCCTAGTCCACTTCCCTGAGTCAGTTTTCCCATAATGCCATCGTGTTATTATCTATTCCTCCCCCATTCTTACATAGGATAATTTATGGGCATATTCATTCCTAGCATACCACTCCGGAAATCCTTGTTGGATGGATTAATTTCACAGGATGGGGACGAAGACTCACATAAGACATAGCTGCTCTAGATCCCACTAAGAATTAATAAAGCTTTGACAGCATTTACTCAGCGTTAGTTTGTATCCTGCACATACAGTGGAAGACTGTCATACCCCCCAGAAAAAAAATTAATGCAGGCAAGGGGACTATAACTTAAAAAAAAGAAAAGAAAGAAGTAAAATCCAATTTAACTAGATAACTGCAAGGGAGGAGTAAAATCTGAAGCGGAGGGTGGTCAGGTAGCTGGCCTTTCACCAGTGACGGGAAGCCCCATGTAGACAGAGGACTCTTGTGAAAACTTGGATGAGTCTGCATCTTTGCCATCAGTAACTCTTACCACTCCAAAAGTTACAACCAGGCCGGATGGCTTGGTTGGTTGGAGGGTTGTCCTATACACCAAAAGGTTGTGGGTTCAATCTCTGGTCAGGGCACATACCTTGGCTGTGGGCTTGATCCCCGGCCTGGGTGCATATGGGAAGCAACTAATCAATGTTTGTTTTTTTCTCACCCTTCCTTTCCCTTCATCTCTCTTTAAAATCAATAAATATATCATGTGAGAATTAAAAAACAACAAAACAAAACAGGCCATTGCCACTATTCTACCTCTTCATAGCCTTCCAAAACAGAGCTGGTACACACTCTGTTCTCAGTTCATTTTCTCCCTCTCCACATTCAGACTGAGGACCTGCTCTGTGTGCTCATCATTCAGTTCTGTCCAGACTTATAACACCTCCCAAAGTCTTTTTGTTGGCAAATGTTTTAAATAATGGAAGTTCTTTCCAGGAATATCCTTTAGGTGGAGCTCTTTAAGGGAGTGAGCAGGACAGTAAGACAAGTTTTGCTTCCCAAGGTGAATCTGAGGAATTTTCTTCCTCTTCTGGTTAATGATTTGTGCTGGTAACAGAGTCACACAGCTCCACTGCCTTCAGTTGAGCGACCTATTCCTTGTTAGGTTTATTCAGTTCTAAACAATGACAGACCACCAAAAATGGGGGAAAAAAATGACATGATAATTGCTTCAGAGAGAATATACTGTCTATCTGAGAAGATAAGAGACACGTAGTAATCAAGTAACATAGGGTTGTACTGGACTGAACATTCACATGAGTAGTATCAATAACACTGAGTGCAGACGAGATGGTGGATGTAGAGGAGGACCTGGCTGGAGTGGAAAGAAGCCTGGGGACTAGTTCAGGGACTAGGATAAATAGCAAGACCAGAAGGCAGTGTTGAAAATGACCACATGGTGTGGACAAGGAAGGATGAGGATTTACTCTGAGGTGTGGTGGAGCTAAATGGTGAAGCTAGGCCTCAGAGATCAATACATTCTTGGTAAGGGACCTGCTGGAAATTTTTAGCAGAATAACAACATGATAAAAGAACTAAGAAAAAAACCATGGGAATCATGGGAAGGGTGGGCTGGAGACAGCAGCACCTTGCAGGAATTCCTGTAACGGTCCAGATATGAGGTGCTGAGGCCTGGACCAGGAAGGGCAGGAGGCAGACGGAGTGGAAGAAAAAAAAGGTGAAGTGACAAGCTTTGGGTGGCAGTGTGTCCAGAAGGAAGTTGGTTATAGGACTAGACAAGTGATGAGAGGACAGAGCAGAGACAGGAGTGTGACACTAATGAATCCACCCAGAGAGAGGCCCACAGAGATATTTAAGGGTTTCCTTCCAGGAAGACTGTCTTTTCAGCAGTATCCACCACTGACCCCACCCCATCCCTGATGACTCGTAAACTCCCGTCCCAGCTCCAGATAGTACCAGCTACCCATGACTCTTCGGGTGTCTCAGCTTATTTCCCACCACCACTGTTCAAACCTGGAACACCTCTTTTGGGTAACAGCAGCACCATCCAGGCCCTGCCCCAGTCAGGCCCAACAGTCAGTCACATGACATCCCCAGTTCACTGTGTTCATGTCCAACTGGCACTCCAGTTTTATACATTTTAACTCCGAAAGAAAATAGTTTTGTTTTTATCGATCACCCATGTTCAGTGTAAAAAAATTCAAATAACATCAAAAAGCAAAAGTATGTAGCCTTTCCCATAATAGGAATTATCACCAGAAAAAACTTTTTATGACCTATCTATAGAGCAGGACAAACTTCTAATTACTGAACATCTGCTCTTCTTGTCCTGTGCATGACCTCCCTCCCCTCTGAAGCCCCAAGGCTCTTATCACATCCTTAGCTGAGAATGTCATTACTACTTCATTTTCCCTTTCAGTCTCTGAATCTCTCATGGTATATGGGGTTCCTACAGGTACAAATGTAACTACATCTGGTCAACACCTCTTATAAATCTGTCTCATGTCTACTTGATTGTTAGACCAGCCAAAGGAACCTAGAATGGTGGAGGAAAGTTTCTTCTTTCCCCACAGTTGGCCCTGTGGGCAGGACACTTCACTGGCTGGGCACTGCTTACCCTGAAGCTGCTGCAGTAGGAAGATCCTGGGACCCCAGCACAAGCCCCAAAGGTAAAGATTCTTGCCAAGTCAGACTCCCAGATCTCTACCTGTAGAGTGGTGAGAGTCTTTTTTCTCTTTTTTAAAGCTAGGAGAAAATATTTATGGAACTAGATCCTTGGGCTCAGTGACTGACTTTTGGTTATTTGGTATGGTACTTTTGGTTTTTATTGATCCTTTCCTTCCAAAGATGGTCACTGTTTAGTCTGTTATGTCGTCTGTCTTGTTCCATGTTTTGAGAGCTTTATTTTGATCTCCTCTCTGGTCTCCTGTCATCCAGAGGGTGGACTTACTGGCATGCATTTGGCAGCCAATAGCCTGGGGATTCCTGGCAGCTGTATCTCTGTCTTTTTGTACAAACTTGTCAGCTCTCAGGCATTTCATGAGGAGTCCCAGTCCTTAAAAGGCCTTAGTCATCTTAATCTTTTTTGCTTGGCCGCCTGTAGCAACAATGTGCTTTTTCCCTAAGAGTACTCTGGGAGTGAACTTTCTGGATCTTGTGAGGGCTGAATCTTTTACACGCTTGTGTGGCCTTGGTTAAGTCATAAAAAGGCTTACTGGTTTGAGTCACTATTAAAATCCTACTCATCAAGGGAAGAGCATGGATCCTTTCAATTGGAAAAACACCTGAATTAGAAAAATTTTAGAGAGCTTTTGTCGTAACAGGTATTTTATTGGTATCTATGACAAGACCAAATTTTAAAAGTGGATACAAAGAAATATAAAACCTAGCCTTAAGAACTCCCTTAATAAAAAGAGAAAACATCAAATTTGTAGTCTCTGCTTCTCCTCATGGGTCTTACAGATGCAAATAAAAACATTAGGTTAATTAATAAGAGCGGGGAGAGGCCAAGAGAAGAGTCAAGGGACTCTTCCCTACATGGTAGAAATTTTTATTTCTAAAAAATAGCTAAATAAAACAAATATTGATGGGGTAAAACAGAAAACAAAGGAGAGTCAAAGGACTAGTCTTAGCAGGGTGGAAACCTTTAGATGATTACTTAAAAAAAAACAAACCACTGGGATAAATATAAAGAATAACGATGGGGTTAAAACAAATGTTTTAATACAGTACTGCCAAAGGCTGGATGAGCCAAAGCAGCTCCCTGTTGATCCCTCAACATCGACAGACCCTGACCTATTTACCTCACTTTGAAAGGTTTTAAAAAGCTGGAAGACAGAAATTATAATGAGAAATCTGAGCATCAATCCTTGAGACAACAGGTAGGCTGGTTAATCAAGTGAAAAAGTACCAGAGTCCCTTGGCCTGACCCCTTGATAGGGACCCAAAGTCTTCTTTCATAAAGTTGGTAATGTGGTCAGGGAATAGAAAAATTTTCAAAACTCTTTGATATTGATAACTGTGATACCAAAATCCATTGTTGAAATAATACAGAAATATAAGGACTGATAAGCTTATGAAAGCTGGATGGTTTACACAGGTTTTATGTAAAACAGTTATGTCAGTTTTACCTGAATGTTTCGCGGGAATGGGTATTATGTCTGGCTGGAATCAATTCCCCTACCCAGTACTGTAAAACCAAAACCTGTTGATAAAGCCCTAATGGAGGCTAGAGTTAGGAATGTAAGAGTTGATGGAGTTAAAGTAAAAGTTTATAGGAGAATCGGTATATATTCAACAGGCCTTATGTGAAGGGACTGCATCTCTTTTACCAGATTGTATTATGAGGGTGGGTGCTGTGTCTCACTATGAAACATTTCCCCTGCCTAATATCATAAAACAGAAGGCACATCAACCCATCCTTCAAACAATATTAATTAGACATGCTAAAGAAAAAAAGATATAGCAAAATCTTGCCAACAACAACCTAAAAATATTTAAAAAATTTTTTTTATTCCTGCCCAAGGACATTTTTCTCATTGCTTTGAGAGAAAGAGAAAGAAGAGCATCGATGTGAGAGAGAAACACTGACTGGCTGCCTTATCATATGCGTCCTGACTAGGGATTAAACCTGCAACCTGGGTATGTGCCCTGACCTTGAATCAAAGCCATGACCTTTTGGCTTACTGGACAATGCTCCAACCCACTGAGCCATACTGGCCAGGGAACAATCTATCAACACAACATCTGGAACATGAGACTTCTCAGGTGTCAAAGGCAGGGCTGAAGGGATTCAGAACAGGCCTCCCCAGAATGTGCTACTTGGCATGTGAATTATTTTGGCCTGAAGGCAATGGAGACCCTGCAGGCTCATGACTTTTACCTCTCCCTTAAAGAATTTACATCTGGGACCTTGCCCATAATAAGGATTCTTACCACAGATAACTTTATAACCCATCTATAGGGCAGGACAAATTTCCAATTACTGAACATCTCTTATTTCATTGTCCTGTGAATGACCTTCCTCTCATCTGAAGCCCAAGGCGACTCCCCTCGTCCCTTGGCTCAGGATACCACATAGCGCTCATTTTAACTTTCTGTCTCTGACTCTCTCATGCATGTATGTGGGGGTCCCCATATGTACATATGTAATTCAATTGTTTTTTTCCTCTTGTTAACCTGTTTCATGTCTATTAGATTAGACCAGTTCAAAGAACCTAAAAGCGTAGAGGAGTTTCTTCCTCCCCTCAGACTGTCCAGTGCATGCTGCTCGGTAATGTCAAACAAAGCCACACCACCGTTTTAAAAGGCTGTGCTGTGTTTCACTTTATGTCCTGTCCAAAATTTACCTAACTAATCCCTTACTGATGGATACTGAGGTAGTTCCTAAGCTCGTGACATTATACGCAATCCTGATTATAATAAATATCCTTATACAAACATCTTTTCTCAATCGGGCAGTTTACATTTTCATACACGTTGCCAAAGATCTTTCCAGAAAGTTTCTCAACTTATAGTCCCACCAACAGAACATAAAGTCCTCCATTTCCTCACATATTTGCCAACCTAATGGACAAAAAGAAGGGCACATTTCTTTTTCTTTGATAATTAATGTAGTTAAAATCATCTAATATACCTATTTGACACTCCTATGTCTCCTTCTGCGGCGTGCCTTTCATGTGTCCTGCCCACTTTTCTACTGGGATACTCGTATTTTCATATTGTGGGTATCAACACTTTGTCCTGTTCACAGTGACTATTTTTTTCCAGACAAAACTCTTAAATGCATCTTTCCCTTCCACTCCCTTGGCCCAAAGGCTTTCATCCTTCTTCAACAAATAGCCTGCTAACTGGTTCACTCACAGGCCCTCCCTCTCTGACCATCCTCCTGGGCTCGCCGGACTTCTTTCCAATACGCCAATTAAAATATGCCTCCTCTCTGCTCAAATATCTCCCTGAAACCCACCTCACCCCAAGTCGGCCTCCTTGTCAACAATCTCACTCTAGCTGGTCACCAGGGAATTCCTCACCACAGCCTTCAGATGCCCGCTCCTAACATCCTTAAGCTCCGCACACCCTGTTCCTGTCTGGAAACGCCTATTCCCACTCCCCTTGTCTGTCCGGCACTTACTCTGTCTTTGAGATCCAGGTCTTTCTACTGGAACACTGCCCCAGGTATTCCCACCCAGGGAAAGTGAATCATTTCTGTCACTGTGTTCACACATCTACTAGGGCTTGCATCATGCTGAGACTCTTACTGGGTCACACATAGATTCTATAAGGGTATGCTACGGTGAGAAGGCCCTACATCTCAGTAAGATGGGGACAAGCAACATTAGTAGATGGTCTGGACATACATGACTGAGATTTAAGAAGCTTTAAATACATTCCAACAAAATGAGGCTGTGAACGAAAGCTATGCCTTGTCTGGATAAAGTGTTTCTAGGCAGGGCATATATACACGAGTGGAAGATAGAAGCAGTGTTTATCTAATGTCACACAAGGGACAAGGACACTGGAGGGCTATAACTGTACTGTGGGGTCTGATGTCACTCACCAGGCTTCTCCATGGCCTGGGCCAATCCCCTGAACTTGCCCCCAGTTCACCAAACAACCTTCTGATCACTAACTTGGTTTTCAGGTACATTGATATCAGGAAGGTTCGTACTGTGGGCAATAGAAAGGTATGGTCTCTTTTTTAAGTTAATACATAAACTGGTTTATCAGTCCTGTGATTGGCTTGGCTTGGCTCAGTCTCTGAAAGCCTGACTCGCTCCAAGTAGAGGGACAAGATCTGGGTACGAAAGCCTGAGCTGTGGTGATCTCACGGGTACTGCCTGCCTGCCCCCATTTCAAAACGCATCATCTCCCTCATTGAAGATGTTCTCTTAGGAAAAAAAGCATTTATTTATCTCGGGACTTCTTGGGTCTGGCACAGGACAGCTAACCCAGGGAGAGTTTTTCACTTCGAGAACAAAGAAATGACAGTCACAGTATTCTGAGTGTGCCCCCACTGTTGCAATTGGTGCTTTCTGCCCTGGCCCTCGCAGCATGACCTGCTAGCTACAGTCTGTTCACACCACCCTCTGCAGAGGTGAGCACCAACCCCGCCAAGCAGCCTCTCCCTAAGCTTACCAATCCGCCCAGGGAGCCGAGGAGCAGCATGCCAACTCTTTCAACAACACTGTGTATATATTCTGTGCTACATGCAGGTGGGTCATAATCCTGCCCTCAAAGAGACCAATTTTTGATGGGTTTGATTTGTTTTTTAATTGTGTTCTTTTGAAGGAAGTTATTCATAGCCCACATTTAAAGAGCGAGGAGTTATGGCTCTACCTCCATGAGACTAGAATATCTTTCTCTTTTTGTTGTTGTTTTATTTTTCTCAGTTTTTGCCATTAAAATTTTTTATTTTACATTTTTTTAGTCTTTTTTTTCTATGTGGGTTTGATTTATTTGTAAATCATAACAAACCACTTCACAGAGCCCTTTTTGTCTCCTTTTTTACCCATCATGTATCTTCCACTTCCCTCTTCTGCTGCTTTTCAAAGTAGAGGGTGGAGAAGTTTGCTAGGATTATGGAGAAAGGGCTTCTTCTGTTCCTTTTTATCCCCATTTCAAGGTGATGTCTCAAAACACTAACATCTTATACTCAGAAGACAAAACCAAGATGAACTGCCTCACCACTTGCGCTCTTCAACATAACCAAGGCACCTCAGCTCTCCTCCACCTCCATCCTCTCCCAAAGTCTTCTCTTCGCAGCTTCCCATGCGATTTACAGGCAGATGTATAAGCACATTAGTTTATATCTCTGCTAGCATGTTTCCTCTGAACTCCAGTCTCAAACAGCTATCCAGCTGCCTCCTCCACATGTGTACCTGGATGTCAAATAGACATCTCAGAGTCTGGATGGTTCATTTTCATTAACCTCATACCCTAAGACATTTGTTTTAAGAAAGCAAATTAAAGAGAAAAACTTAAAATTAAAAAAAAGTCCAAAGCAATATAAACCAACCTAATATATTATTTAATCGACAATTTAACAGAATTATTAAATAATTAACCTAAATTTTTCTTAGAAAAATTTAACAGGTTTATCTTTAAGTGCTCCTACCCGAAGGTCTAAAAGGTCTACACTTTTATTTTCTGATCCTAAGTGAAAGAATCTGACTTGCCCCATTTCATCCTGATTCCTCTTTATCCCTGAAGCTGATTTTTCTGGAGGTGACAATGCTTAAGGTATAAGTACTGCTTCTAGATGAGAAAGTGGGAAAAAGTCCTCTGTTTATGTTACCTTGGTATGTTTCATTTTGCCTCCTTTTCTGAAAAAAGTATCTTGATAATCTTGAATGCTGAAGTAAATTAAGAATGAAACATGGAACCAGGCTCAGACTTGTACTATTTTGTGTTAGTAGATAAATTTCCCTAAATGAAAGTGCTCAATAAGTAATCTTTGTTTTGCTAATCTACAGAGATGTGTTTTCCCCACAGATGCTGACAGTATTCTGCTTGGGCTTATACAATTATAAAATTACCATCCAATTTACAATAAACAATCTGAGAAGAAGATTCAAGTACTTCTTTCCTCACTCTCCTGAAAACATCAAGTATACTAGAAAAGAAGGATCAGACGGAGTTTTACCTGTGTGTGTTCGTAGGTGTTTCTTTAGCTGAGACACGTCCATGAATTTGCGATGGCAGTGGCTGCATTCCGGTAATGAGTGGCCTTGTCGCAACAATAAAAAAAGTGTCAGTGCGTCTTTCCGCCTTCGTGGAGCCTGGGGGGCCTGCTGGGAATAGGACTTCTATAACAACCAGTATATCTGGAAGGCTGTGGTCCAAGGCCATTTCTGCTGGCTGTAAGTGGGGTCTCCGGAACCAGAGGGAGTACACAACTCTTCTTAAAATTGAAGGTGTTTATACTCGAGATGAAACAATTCTATCTGGGCAAGAGATGTGCTTATGTGCACAAAGCAAAGAACAACACAGCGACGCCTGGTGGCAAACCAAACCAAACCAGAGTCACCTGAGAAAGGTAGCTCATGCTCATGGAAACAGTGCATGGTTCATGCCAAATTCCAAAGCAACCTTCCTGCTAAGGAATCTGTGTAATGCTGTACCCCTCGGAAACTTAAACTTATTGAAAAATAAGCAAAGAAAAGTGGATGTGTTCTCTTGGGGAAAAAAAAAGTGTTAGTGCATATATGCTTTTCCCACATTTCTTCAGTGATTTGTGTTACAGCACTTTCCTATAAAATAATCACTTTAAATATGGGGTTTTAATAAAACCACAATAATTTTTAAATTAATTTGGTAACAGTTAACATTTTCCTATGCACATCAGTTTATTGCTTTCCAAGAAAGCTGGGACCCTTCCAACTCCCTAAATATATTCTTTTTCCTTCAAAGCCCTGGTAACTGGCCAATTAATCTCAAATGACACTTCCAACCCCCATTCATTTCTTATCAGTTGTAAGGAAAGAAAAAAAAAAGTCAGTGAGTAGAACCAGGTTGGAGAAAGCCTGCACTGACAGCTACTGGATGGTGACATCTCTCTCTAGGCACCACTAACAACCAATCCACTGGCATCTTGTAGTCAAGTGGCATTTTTGAGAGATACCAATTCTGTAGGATTTTTGTGTGTGGCACCAAAACTGCAGTATAAAAATTAAATACAAATCACAAAGTTGTGAGAACATAAGAACATCTGATTTAGACTGTTTTTTAAGACTTTTTCCTAAATACTCATTTATCTTCTATGATATAAAAATGATGTTTCAGAAATAACTTGTATTTGCATTTCTCCCCCACCAGTTCAAAATTTCTCTCACTTAACTGTACCTGTATGAACTCGGTAATGGCTCTTTAGCTGTCTTTTCTGGCTGAAATATTTTCCACACTGATCACAGGTAAAAGACTTCTGTCCTGCCAAATAAAAAACAAAACACTAAAGCATGCAAAAAACTATGAAGAACAAGGATGCTCACAGTAGGCCCGGGTCCCCATTTTCTACAAATGATACAAGTGACTTGTCTACCACAATAACATAAATGTACAAAGGCATCTATGGCAATAGGGAGTGGTGGAGGCTGTGGCAGACCTGGTGGATTCAAGTTTCCCCTAAAGGCATCCAATGTGAAATAATTCTAAGTTCCAGTGGTTAAACAAAACACGTTTGCACACTGAACTTCCAGCAGTCAGTTTACAATAAGCCCTAGTTTAAGGCTCAGTGCTGTGCAAAACTCTAAACTACACTCTAACAGATGCATAACTCTCTTTCAGTGACACCATGTGGGAAACAACAGCAGGCTGAGACTATTTAGGTCATGATAATGCCCACCCCAAGAATAGGAACCTCGTGGTAGCTGGCCCTCTGGTCCAATCCCGGCTACCTGAGTGCAGGCTCATGTGCTCCAGCAGCGAGTGCTTGGTGGTGAGAGCCTTGCTGCACACAGTGCAGGTATACGGTCGCTCGCCTGTGTGTATCCGGGTGTGGACTTGCAGGGAGTGCTTCTGGGTAAAGCCTTTTCCACATTCATTACATTTGAAAGGTCGCTCCCCTGAAATAAGATCCCCAGAAAATTGGTATAAGCAAAAATCTGCACATCTTTCTGTTCACTTGCTAATTAAAATTACAATAAAGGGAATTCTCTTAAAAGGTACATATCCAAAAGGCCAATGAATAGGGGAAACAAATATCAGCAATAAAATTTTGCAAGCTGGAACAGATGAATCTGATGCCAGCAGTGAGGAATGCTGAGATACAACTTAATTTTTAAGGCAGAGCTTCCTTAAGACTCAGGACTTGGTGGCACATGTTATCTCTGCAAATGGGGGTAAGGATGATAAATGACAGTCTGCTTGAAAGGTAGCTAGACCCCTCAGATCCAGTCTTCTACTCCATGGAGCTGAAAGACGAGCATCTCCCCAAAAGAAGATAGAGCCTGTTCTCTGTGGAGGGTAAAACAAAGGGTCTCTGGGCTAGGGGGTCTTGGATTAGAGGTCTCCCAGTACAGTGGGATGACCACAGGCAGAATAGGTCAAAGTTTCTATTTGGGATGCTGACACTCTCCCCAGCCTTCTTCGTTGTCTTGCTGTAGACACTGGCAGCGAGGAGACTATAGCCTCCAGGTGGGAGGGTGGAGGCTTTACCTAAAATGTGAAGAGCCGGAGATAAGAAAGCATCAGCAAGGGAGTAGGGGCCAGCCACGCCACCCTCAGCGAGGCTGTTGTCTATAAGCCTTCTCCATACCCAGAGAGTTGCTAGTAGCTTTGAAGAAACCATTCTTACAAGGTTATGATTTTTTAAAAATGTTTTAATCATTTAGCTGAAAGCAAAGTGATTAAAATTTGTTTTTTAATCCTCACATGAGGATTATTTTATTACTGATATTTTAGAAAGGGAGGGGAGCGAGGGAAAGAGAGAGAGAAGGAAAGAGGCAGACATTGATGCAAGAGAGAAACATCGATTGGTTGTCTCCTAAGATATGTTCCCTGACTGGGAATCAAGCGCACAAACTTTTGCTGTTTGGGACAACGCTCCAAACAACTGAGCCACCCAACTAAGGCAGGGTTATAATTTAAAAAAAAAAAAAAATCATCGTTCAAGGAAGGCCTCTAGTAGCTGAAACAGATGCCAAAGCAAGAAAAAAAGGCCACTTGCAGAAAACAGAAAGTGCTCAAGGTAAAGAAAATGTTAAAACCTAACAAGTAAATGTTATTAACATGCTCACAGAGGTAAGATATTACATTGTGAAACAAACAAAAAAAGAATTCTAGTAAAATTTTTTTTTTAATTAGAGAAAAAAGGGGACCTAGAAGTGAAAAAATAAAGAGTAGAAACAGAAAAACTGTAAAGGCTGAGAGGGTAAGTGGAAGTCTCCTAGGTGGAAAACAGGAGAGAAAAGATAAGGAAGGTGGAGGATGGGTCCAAGGAGTTAAACCACCAAATAACAGGGGTTCCAGAAAGATAGCAGAGAAAATAGAAATCATCTATGAAATTATTCCAGGAAACTTTCTGGATCTGAAAGATAGGAGTTTCCAGAGACCCACTCTAAAGTAATTCACTGGATACTTTCAGAATACTGGGACAAAAGGGAAGATCTTATGTGCTATTTTCCTTAAACAATCTTGTAGAACTATTTAATTCTTTAAACTGTTGTAATACAGTTCAACAAATATTTCTCAAGTGTCCACCATGTTCAAAGAACCGGAATTCAGGGTTCTCACCTATCCTAAAAACACCAAGGCTCCAGACAAAACAGAATCTCTGGGGTGGTGGCCCAGGTGCAGGTAGTTTTAGAAGTTCTCTACGTGTTCCTAAGGTGCAGCCAGGTTCAAAAGCACAGTGCTAGGTGCTGCTGGGTGAGAGAACAGCAAGCTGCAGGATGACAGAAGACTTAAGCACCAGTCTCTATACATAAACTTACAATTAAGTTGAGGGTTATTTAAGTGGTAACTACAATTGAACCCAAAGTAGAGTGAGTTAGTGTATGTATAAGAGAGTTCAAAGGAAGAAGGGATTTCTGGCTAGGCCTGCAGTGTCCAATATGGTGGCCGTTTAAATTAACTTAAAATTAAAAATTCAGTTCCTTGGCCACACTTGTCACATGTCAGGTGCTCAAAATCCACATGTGGCTAGTGGTCACCACACTGGACAGCCCCATATCTGATGATGATATTACCATTAACAGAGAAGGGTTTCTCAGCCAGCACCTGGCCAGAGGGACTACAAAAAAGGCCTTTACAGCTACATTACAGCTAGATGGCTGAGTGAGAAAGCTGTCCACACAGGCCAAAAGCATGGCTATGGTTAAGATGAGGAATGCAGAAGAGTCAGAAAGCAGATAAATTTGGCTAGAGCTCAATACCTGGACATTATAGCCTTGAACCAACAACCACAAATAAGAGAGGTTCTGAAATCAGGCTACCTGGGTTCAAATTTAAGCTTTCTAGGACTTGGTCTCTTTATCTGTATAATGGGGATAATATAAGCTATCTCACAGGGTTGTTGTGAGAACTAACTGCAGCAACAATTATAAAGGCTTTATTACAATGCCCATGACCTAGAAGTTGCACAATACTTGAAATCTATTATTATCACTACTACTCCAAAACACATTCCAATAAGCTGTGAAAGCGTAATTACCTGTGTGGCTCCTCTGGTGGATAGCTAAAAAGTGATTGTACTTGAAGACTTTGCCACAGTCTTTACAACGGGCCTCAGGGCCAACGGGACGCTTTCTCCTACCACAGACCCTCTTGGCTGAACCCTGGTCTTCTTCATCTCCAACAAGTCTGTAATCTTTAAGTTTGATGGATCTCTGAATCCTCCGCTTGCTATACCGAGTCTGGTGGTCCTGTCCGTCCTGGGTCTTAGGATCACAGTTCTCATCTTTTTCAGTAGGCGTTCCCTCCCCTCTACCTGATTCACAAGCAGATTCAGATTCTTCCATTTCTTTTGCTGCAGTCTGTTCATTCGGCATACCATTGTCTACCTCTTTAACAACAAAGTTTTGTCTGTTCTGAACTGAATTGTTCACTCTCAGCTGTATTTCTTCCTCTGCAGCCAGTTCTGATTTCCCCTCCTGCAAACTGTTGACTTTTCTTGGTCTTCCTCGTTTCCGCTTCGGCGGATCATTTTTCTTATTAGAAATAACAACCACTGGAGCGCCGGGTGTGTTCAAAGTCGTGGGTTTGGGGGAACTATGGTTATTCTGAAAGTCTGTGTATGCCTTTACCAGGTCGTAGACTTTTAAGAACTGAGCAGTAGCCAGGATTTGTTCTGTACTTTTCTCACTGGCCTGGAGACAACCTGTGTAGATAAACTCCAGCAGGATACCAAATGTGTCGGCAACCATTCCTTCCAGCATATAAATGGACTGGCCAATCTCCCCCTCTTCAGCAAACATCATGGAGAAGTATTCACTACTGGCAGCCAGTAAGGCTTTGTGGGCCCGGAAATGCACATTCTCCACGATTAAAGTAATGTCACAGAGAAAGCCTTTCTTCCTCTGGTCCTCGAAACTGGCCAGGACAGTGTTGCTGTGAGTGTCTGAGTGTACAACGAGCTGCCCAGAAGGCTCTGATGACGTTTCTGCCATCTTTAGAAGACAAGAAGAATTAAGCCTGAAGTGAGAAAACAAGGTGTAAAAAGAAGCAAGCACTAACAAGGTTAATCCCAGGCCAAATGAAGCTATTTACTTCACGCTGTTTACTGAAATTTACCACTTACCACTTCTAAAAGTCTACTAAAAAACTTAGCTTTGGGTTCTCTTTCTTGTACCATTATCTACCTAGGTGAATTTCTTGTACCATTATCTAGCTAGGTGAATTTTCACCATCCCCGTTACCTCTCAGGGTCTGTTTTCTCCTTTGCAAAATGAAGAAATGGGGGTCAACCACCCCTAAAACTCATTCCCATCACTCACTTTCCATAGTTGCTAATAACAGAATGAGAACTACAGTGTCTCGATTTCACACATTATTAGCCATTCTGTTCTGTGAAAACAAATACGAAAAGGGTGAAGAAAATGTACATGTGCTAAGTGAATTTTTGGGGCAGCTGCAATTAAATAATAATAATGTAAGGCGCAAAGGCCTCGCTTTAAAAGTGCGGCGTGGGACGCCCAAGGCTGGCGCCAGGCAGCGCCCGGCGCGGAGGGGCGGGTTGACGACTTCCGGGGCACGGGAAGGCTGAGCTGGGAGCCCCGCGCAGGAGGAGCCCCCACCTCCGAGCCCCTCGGGGCGGACCTGGGAGCGGACGGCTGAGGAGGGGTCGAGATGGCCGCAGGTCCCGCAGCCAGGGACGCTGGGTCCGGGGTGGACCTACCTCTCGGGGCTTCCGGCGAGGTGTGGACAGCGGCCAGCCCACCCAGCGGCCTGGCGGGCGCACCCGCGCCGGGCCCTCCCTGGTCTCCAGCTCTGCTGGGCCTGCCGCCGGGGTTCCTCCGCCGCCCGTACTTCAGCTTCTCAGCCCCCTCCGCAGCTGCCAACCCGGAAGTACCGGCACCAGGAGGCGATAGCGCGCCGACACCAGACCACGTGGCCCGCGGAGACGCCCCCCGCAGCCGGGGGGCGCGGCCGGTGGGAAGGGGCGGGGCCTGAGCTTCCCGCGGTGCCACCTTGAGGGCCCTAGGAGGACTCGTGCCTGACACTGAACTGGGAGAGGTAGACTGGAATCATGTTGTCCCTCTGCACTTGTGGAAGTGTTATATCATACCAGACCGTTAGCTCCTCATCCCAGACGCCGAAGCTCCCTCCTTCCTCCTCCATTATTGTTATTTGCCTCCTCAATGTTTTCCACATCTGCCGTCTTTCCCCCCCCACTTCCGGTGCCTTAGTCCAAGGCAGTGAAGAGAGCACTCTAGTCAGACTGATCTAGGTACTGAGTGATCTTGGACAAGTTACCTATCCTCTCAACTTTTTCTCCACCTTACCTATAAATCGGAGATATTAGCACTAGTTAACACTAGGTTCGGTTGCTGTGGGGTAAACAAGATTATACAATGAGTTTAGTAAGTGCCTGGTTTAATTCTTGACTATGATTAAAATTATCACTATTCTTCACGCTTTCATGATCTTTCTTCAATAGGTTATTAAGGGTTTCTAAAAGTCTTAGTTGCAGTGTTGATCCCTCCAGTATCCAGGAGTAAGGGAGATCTGTTCAAGTACAAGTCACATACAAAGGCTGGAGTCACTCCCCTGCTTAGAGTTCATCCTGGCTCCCATGCTGGCTCCTGATAAAGACCAAGCTTCTTGATATGGTCTACAAGCCCCACCCCAATGCAGCTGCCTCCTACCTCTCTCTCCAGCTATTTTAGCATTTTTCTCTCTCAATTTATGCTTCACCAACACACAATTGCTTATACTTTATCCACCCCTAACAGACACTCCCAGATCCCCAACATACATACCACCCAAGATTTTCAAACTGGAGGTATAACTACCAGCCTGGCTTTTAAAATTTTACTAGTTTTTATTAAAATTAGCCTTTTCTTTGAGATTTTCCCATTTCTGTTGAACAGCTTCTAAACACCAGAAATTGTGGGGGTTCAAGTCAGATGGCGGGCTCTGCCTGACTTCTGCACACCAGCAGGAAGAGAATTCAGTCCAGAAAGTTGACTGCCCCATTGTGTCTCACTGCCGTAAGAATTGCAGTAAAAACATTGGCTTTCCACAAAACCTCGGTCTAACAGCTGAAGATGACTCAGTGCAGAGTTAAGCCAGGTGTTCCTACTCCTTCATTCAGTCATTGCTCACTAGGGCACAAGCTCTGCAAGGAAATACTGGGGCTGGAGGTTCTTCCAGCATCCCCCAATCGCAGTAGAGACCAGCCCTTTCTGCAAGGCAATTTGGTTTAGAATCCATGTAACTTTTTTTTGAAATGTTTGTTGCCATTGTTTCTGGTTGAGGACAGCTGACCTACATTTGGCAGTTCTTCATAACTAACTCTTGCAGAGAAGGGTTTGGGCTGCCTGTTTATCGTTCATACAACGAGTACTTTTTCAGGGCCCACTAAGTGCCAAGCACTGTGTCAGGTGCTAGGGATGGCTATAGCAACTAAAAAGGCCCTTGCCCTCAAGAAGCTCACATTCTTCTATGGGGAGAAAGGACAAAAATACAAGTAAATAATATAATTTCAGAGAGTTTTGAGTTTTATAAGTAGTGATGATGGAGACTGACAGGAAGTGAAGTCAAGGTAGGGTTACATTTAAGCTGAGATCTAAATGATATGAAGCCAGCTGTGTAAAGATCTAGAATAAGAATGTTCCAGGCAAAGGAACAGTAAGCATAAAGGCTCTGAGACTGGAAATCAGCTTGGTGCTCTTGAGGGACAGAAAGGCCTGTGTGACTGGGGCACAGTGGGTGAGGGGGAGAATGACAGGAGATGGATTGTTGATAAGGTGGCCAAATTTTGCAAATAAAAACACAGGACATCCAGTAAAATTTGAATTTCAGATAAACAATAATGTATCATGGAATATTCTTATACTGAAAAAAAAAATCCATGTGGTATCTGAAATCAAACACAACTGAACATCCTGTGTTTTATCTGACAACCCTCATTGGAACAGATGCCTGATTTTGACAATATGGGCAGTTAATATTATGCAAAATCTTTCTACAACAAGATATCTAGAAATGACAACAGAAAATGCATAACTGAGCTTAAAGGAAAGTAAAGAAAATCTCAGGTGCCAAAAAATAGAGAGAATTAAAATTAGGGTAGTAAGCTAACCTTGAAGCCATGGAAATCCTAGAGGTACTTTATTAAACCAGGATCTAGAGGCTTAGGTTTTAATGAGTAATTTGGGACCAGTAGACCAAGCCTTTCATGTGTCTGAAGTGGGGAGTTGAAAAAGGAAACTTCCCACAGAAGTCAGGTTCTGTGGAAGGGCTACAATTTCCACGAAAAGGTGGACTAGGGGAAAAAAATCTTTCTGAGTTCAAAGGGAGATAGCAACAAATCATGTCTTTCTTGATGTTGGCTCTGGGCAAGGGGGGAAAGTTTCTGAAACTTTGTGACCTGTCAGAATTTAAAGAAAAAAAGAAGCCCCCACAAACCCTCTTAGAAATTAAAATGTAATCAATGACATTTAAAAATCAGTGGATAACATTTCAGTAAAATCTACAAATAACCACACACAAAACTCTGCAGATGGGTTAAACAGCTGAAGAAAGAATTTGTGATTTAGAAGATGGACCTGAAGAAACTGCCTAGAAAGCTAGTCTGAAATAAAGAGATGGAAAGTATGGAAGGAATGTTGAGGGACTTGAAGAAAAGAATGAGAATGATTTATCATGTAACCTAATTGGAATTCTAGATGCAAAGACTAATGAGAATGGGAAAGAAACAATATTTGAAGATAATGATGAGAATGTTCCAGAACTGATAAAAACACAAATCTACAGATTTGGGAAGCATAACAAATTCTAAAAATGCTAAACAAAAAAGAAATCTATAGCTAGATAAATTGTAGTCAAACTGCAGAACATCAAAGATAAAGAGATCTTAAAAGATTATAGAAAGAAAATACTAATAATCCCTGAAGGAAACCCAGTTGTACTTTACAGATAACTTCTTAACAGCAACAGTGGAAGTCAGAGTCTTTACTGGAGTGGTATTTTTTCCCTTTTAAATATGTTCGCAGCAAATTGAGCAAATGTACAGAGTTTTCATTTACCTTTTGCTCCACATATGAACAGCCTCCTCCACTATTAACTTTCAATATCAGAGAGGTACATTTACTGTAACTGATAAACCATTGACTGGTAACACATTGACACATCATTACCCAAAGTCCATAGTTTACATTAGAGTTCACTCTTGGTGCCATGCATTTCATGGATTTGGACAAATGTATAATGACATATATCCACCATTACAATATCACACAGAATTATTCCACTGCCCTAAAAATCCTCTGAGCTCTACCTATTCAACCCTTTTTCTCTGCTAACCCCTAGAAACCATTGATCTTTTTACTGTCTCCATAGTTTTGTCTTTTTTAAGTGTCATATAGTTGGAATCATACAATATATGTTGCCTTTTCAGTTTTGGCTTCTTTTACTTAGTAACATGCATTTAAGGTTCCTCCAGGTCTTTTCATGGCTTGATAATTCATTTCTTCGTAGTGATAAATAATATTCCATTGTGTGAATGTATCACAATTTATTTATCTACTCATCTAATAAAAGACATCTTGGTTGATTCCAAGTTGTGGTAATTATGACTAGAGTTTCTATAAGCATCTTTGTACAGATTTTCGTGTGGACATAAGTTTTCAATTCATTTGGGTAAATACTAAGGAGTGTTATTGATGGATCATATGTTAAGAATATGTTTAGTTTTGTAAGAAACTAAGTGTCTTCCAAAGTGACTGTACCATTTTGCATTTCCACCCGCAATGAATCAAAGTTGCTGTTGTTCCACATCCTTGCCAGTGTTTGTTGCTGGTGGTGTTCTGGATTTTGGCAATTCTAATAGGTGTGTAGTGGTATCTCATTGTTTTAATTTGCATTTCCCTAATGATATATTATGTACAGCACATTTTCATATGCTTATTTTCCATCTGCATATCTTTTTTAGTGAAGTGTTTGTCGGTGTTTTGCCCATTTTTGACAGGGTTATTTAACCAAGTGTTAAGAGTTCTCTGTGAATTGTCAAGATGGTGGAGGAGTGAATGGAAGTCACACTGACCTCCTCCCAGGACCAATATGAAATTACAACTAAATTATGGAGAAATCACACAGAATGAACTACTGAGCAATAGTGAGAGGGAAGCCTTATCTTTGGACAGACAGGAGAATCAGCTTTAGCACAACCTGACTGATAAGGAGTGGAGTGGAGGCTCAAGAAGACTGGTTGGGCACCCACAGATAGCAACACCAAAGGGATATTTAAGCAGCCAGCTGGATTCCCCTGAGAAGAGTAGGGTCTAAACCATAAGCGGGGATCCCCAGCTCACAGCACTAGAGCCCAAAAAGTACACAGATAGCAACCAGCTGCGAAAAGTGGCAGGGTTGCTCTCTGCCAGAGATGTGTAGCAGCTAGAGACGCAAAGAGCCATTTAAAGGGTCAACACATAAATTTTCATTTGCAGCCACTTACTCTGGGATCTGGCAAAGGTGGAGGCAGAGTGGGCTAGAGACACCTGAGGAGACATTGAGGGCAGAGGCTTTGGGGAAAGAACTGAGAGAGTAGCTGGCAGGATCCTGGTGCTGAGTCATCCCTCATGTGGTGCAGCCATCTTGCTCAGGCAGACCACTCCCCTGAGAGGCAGCAGCCTGAGGGGAAAAATAGCCCCAGCCCCAAGGAGGGACTCTGCCCTGCCCTATGGTGCTTAAGCCTCACTGCTGAGTGCAGAGTGGCTAGATTAACAACGGAAGGAGGTAGTCACAGACAGAAGATCTCTGGAAGTCTCAAAAACACTGCCTAAGGTCAGATGGGGTCAACATCTGACATCACCAGAGGTGGATCCAGAAACAAAACACAGCAGTAAATACTAGAGGCTACTGAAACAAAATCCACTGTGGCCTTCTCCATGATTTGAGATATTCTCTTTACTATATAGCTCTTTAACATTCATTTCTTGTCCATTAAATTTGTGCATATTAAGTCACTAGATTTTATACTATAGTTTATTTTTCTCCTTTCTCATAATAGTCTTAATCTCTTTACAGTCTTATTAATACTGGTTAATTTGCTGTTGATAGTGGGATCGCAGTGGGGAGTTATTTTTTTGGCTGTGGGTTTGTTTCCTGGGCTTTGTGGTTTTGTTCTGGCAGCACCTGCACAACAACACACAAGATGTGGTGGGCAGAGTGACCCTCAGTCAACCAGCTGGAGGGAAGGACCCACCAGAGAATGACCAAACAACAATCAAAACCCAATTAACTCCAGGGAGCCAACATAAACAGAATAAAAGGCATCCCAAAAGCATCGAGTTCATCAGGTCAAGGAGACTGCACCACTGAATCTCACAGGTCTCCTACCATAGAAGTTCACATCACAAAGTCAGGGAGTCAAAACAGATCAATTTAAGAAGCAGAAACAAAAAAGAATAGTCTCACAAATAATGGGAAGACAAAGAAACAACCCCCAACTGAAAGGAAAAGAGGAATCCTCAGAAAGAGTACTAAATGAAATAGAGGCAAGTAAACTATCAGATACTGAGTTCGAAACAATGATAATAAGGAAGCTCAATGAGCTCTGTGAGAATTACAAAAAACTACAGGGAAACTACAAAGAACTTACTGCAAACTATATCAGCATGAAAAAAGGACACAGAAACTATCAACAAGAGCCAAGAGGACATGAAGAGTACAGTTTCTGAATTGAAGAACACAGTAGAAGGAATCAAAAGCAGGCTAGATGAAGCAGAGGATCGAATCAGCAAGCTGGAGGACAAGGAAGAAAAAGGCTCCTAGAAAGAGCAAGAAAATGAAAAAAAGGCTCAAAAAGAATGAAGAGCAGTTAAGGGAAATGCAGGACAACATGAAACATAATAATATCCATATAATGTAGACACCAGAAGGAGAAGAAGGGGGGCAAGGAATAGAAAATCTGTTTGAAAAAGTAATGATGGAAAACTTCCCTAATTTGAGGAGAGAAAAAGTCACAGAAGTCCAGGAAGCACAGAGAGTCCCAATCAAGAGGAACCCAAAGAGGTCCACTCCAAGACACATCATAATTAAAATGGCAGATATCACAAACAAAGAAAGAATCTGAAAGGCAGCAAAGGAGAAACAGGAAGTAACATACAAGGGTGCCCCATAAGGCTAGCAGCTGACTTCTCCACAGAAGCACTGCAAGCCATAAGGGAATGACAAGAAATGTTCTGAGTAATGAAAAGCAAAAGCCTGCAACCAAGACTACTCTACCCAGCAAGGCTCTCAATTAAAATGGAAGGCAAAATAAGGAGTTTTCCAGACAAAAGAAGACTAAAAGAATACACCACCACCAAACCAGCATTGCAAGATATGCTAAAAGGACTGCTTTAAGAAAATGAAGAAAAAGAGTGAGAGAGAGAGGAACATGGGTACAAAGGGAAACAATGACTAAGCACCTATCAATAATAACCTTAAATGTAAATGGATTAAATGATCCAATCAAAAGACATAGGGTAGCTGAATGGATAAGAAAATACAACCTGCCCATATGCTGCCTACAAGAGTCCCACCTCAGAACAAAAAGCTTACACAGACTGAAAGTAAAGGATTGGAAAAAAATATTCCAAGCAAATAGACAGAAAAAAAAGCCAGGGTAGCAATACTTATATAAGACAAAATAGACTCCAAAACAAAGGCCATAAAAAGAGATGCAGAAGGACACTTCACTATACTCAAGGCAAGAACCCATCAAGAACACATAAACATTGTAAACCTTTATGTACCCAATATAAGAACACCCAAATATATAAGGAAAATATTGGAGGACTTCCAAAAAGATATAGAGAGCAACACACTTATAGTAGGGGATTTTAACACCACACTGTCAACAATGGATAGATCTTCCAAACAAAATATCAACAAAGATATTGTGGAACTGAATGACACATTAGATCAAATGGACTTAACTGATATACATATATATATATAGAACCTTTCATCCTAAAGAAGCAAACTACACATTGTTTTCAAATGCACATGGAACATTTTCAATGATAGACCACATGACAGGACACAAAACAAGCCTCAACAAATTTAAGAAAGTTGAAATCATACCAAGCATTTTCTCAGACCACAAGGTTTAAAACTAGAAACCAACCTCAAGGAAAAAACTCAAAAACATTTAAACTCATGGAGACTGAACAGCATGCTATTAAACAATGAATGGGTCAATAATGAGATCAAAGAAGAAATCAGAAAGTTTCTGGAAACAAAGGAAAATGAACATACAACAATCCAAAACCTATGTGACACAGCGAAGGCACACTTGTCCTGAGAGGAAAGTTCATAGCAATACAGGCCTACCTAAAAAAGATAGAAACATTTCAAATAAAAAACCTAACCCTACATCTACAAGAACTGGAGAAACAACAACAAAGCCCACAGCAAGTAGAAGGAAGGAAATAATCCAGATCAGAGCAGAATTCGAAGACATAGAGGCTAAAAGAACAATTCAAAGGATCAATAAACCCAGGAGCTGGTTGTTTGAAAAGATAAACAAAGTCAACAAGACTTTAAGCAGACTCATCAAGAAAAAAAGGGAGAGGGCGCAAATACATAAAATCAGAAATGAAGGAGGAGAAATTACAACTGATACCACAGAAATACAAAGGATTGTAAGAAATTACTATGAACAACTATATGCCAAGAAATCTGAAAACCTGGGTGAAAAAGACAAATTTCTAGAAAAATATAATCTTCCAAAACTGCATGAAGAAGCAGCAGAAAGCCCGAATAGACTGGTACAGCTGGTGAAACTGAAGCAGTAATCAAAAAACTCGTGGCACACAAAAGCCCTGGACTGGACGATTTCACAGGAGAATTTTACAAAATATTTAAGGAAGAGTTAACCCCTGTCCTTCTCAGATTATTCAAAAAAATCCAAGAAGAGGGAAGGCTCCCAAACTATTTTTATGAGGCCAGCACCAACCTAATCCCAAAACCAGATAAAGACACAACAAAGAAATAAAACTACAGGCTAATATTACTGATGAACATAGACGCTAAAATCCTCAACAAAATATTGGTAAGTAGACTAGATCTAAAATATTAAATAAAAATAACATTTAAGATGAGAAGCTGGTGATTGGTATTAAATGTTTAAAGGATAGAGATATTGATTCCCTTCATATTAAGTCTACAGGTTAAGAGTAGTGACAACCTCCCAATGGATATAAATAGAATGCATAACTTCGAAAAACTTTAGAGGAGAAAATGATATTAAAAGTCCTTAATCAACCCAAAAGAAGGAACAAATAAAAAGGAATTGGAGAAGATGCTGAAAATCTAGGCAGGCCTAGATCATGTGAAGTCTTTTATGCTGTATTAGAGGTCTCTGGAGAAACAGAACCAATAGGGGATATAAAGAAATTTAGACTTTTTATAAGAAATTGGCTCACATGAGTATAGAGGCTGGGAAGTCTAAAATCTGCAGTGTAGGTCAACAGGCTTAAGACCCAGAAGAACTGATGGTACAGATGAAGTCTGAAAGCATTCTGCTGGAGAATTTCCTCTTGCTCAGGGAAGCCAGTCTTTTTTGCTCTATTCAGGCCATCAACTTATTAAGCAAGGCCAACCCACAGTAGAGAGGGCAATATGCTTGCTTAAAGCTCACCAAGTTACATTTTAATTTCATCCAGAAATACCCTCAAAACTAACACTTAAAATTAATGAAAGGTATGCCAAAAGTAGGAGTTTGGATTATAACTAAAATAGGAGGCCATTGGAAGATTACTTAAAAAGGGACTGCTAAAATCTGATTTATGTATTTAAAGATTACTCTAGGTGCTAAAAGGAATGTAGATCTTAGAGGGACATGAGTAGAGGCATAAAGACTAGGTTAGAGCAGTAAAAATATGAGACAAGCCCAGACTCATGGTTTATTTTTGAAGTAATTCTCCTTGACAAGACTTGCTGAGAGAGTGGATGTGGGGAGTGAGGGAAAGAAAACAAGGCTGATTTAGGTCTGGGGCCAAATCAACTGTGTGTATGATATATTACCCTTAAATGATCTGGGGGAAAACTAGAAGAAAAGAATTTAGGAGAAGTATGGAGTGGACATATTAAATCTGAGATGTCAACTAAATAAGGAAATAAATATATACAATAGCTATAGGCAAGGGTCTGGAGTTCAAGGGTGAAAACAGAATTTGAGAATATTGGATTTATCAGAATATAGATTAAAAATTACTATAATTGCTTACAGAGAGAATACTGATATTGATAAATAAGAGGACTTTCCAGACTTTTTCTCATTTCCCTCCAAGCCAATCTCCACCCTTCTCATTTTTGGCCCTGAGAGGGTACAAGGACTTCTTCATCAGAGCCCAGTACCTATTGGTTTCTGAGTGGCCTGGGTTAATGGAGTACCTGGAAGGATTTTGAAGGAGGAGAGCAGAAGTTCTTGGAAGCCATTTGTAATTACGAAGGGTATCAAAAACAACCTTGCAAGCTGTGATGGTGGACTGATAACTAGAGCTATAATTCAAGACCCATTATGACTTAAAGGAATTCAAAGGGAACAGAAGGGTTCCCTTTGCCAATGCCAATAGGGCATCTTTATAGGATCCATAAAGCACTTTTCTTTTTACTTTTAGAGAGAGGGGAAGGGAGGGAGAAAGAGAGGGAGAGAAACATCAATGTGCAAGAGAGACATGAATCGGTTGCCTCTTGTATGCCCCGAACTGGGTACCTGGTCCACAACCCAGGCATGTGCCCTGACTGGGGATTGAACCAGTGACCTTTTGGTTCACAAGCTGGCCCTCAGTCCACTGAGTCATGCCAGCCAGGGCTATGAAACACTTTATAGCAATTTCATAACACTGATTCAGTAATGTTCCAGTTTCTAGGCCCATATCTCTTGATTTTATTATGAAATATATTATACAAAATATATGTAAAACAGGCTTCTAGTTTTTAATTAACATTGTTGAAGTTATAAGGCTCAACAACAACATGGATGAACCTGAAGGACGTGATGCTAAGTGAAAGAAGCCAGGTAGAGAAAGACAAATACTGTACGGTATCACTATGTAGTGGTTTCGAGTGAGTCAGCCCAAGACGTGTATTATTTTGAGTTAAAGGCAACCAAGACCCTGCAGACTCAAGAAAAACTTCTGCTACCCCTCCCCACTACCATCTACCTAGAAGAATTTAAATTAAGGGACTTGTTCTTAATAATAGTTATTACCAGAAATATATTTTAATGACCTATATACAGGGCAGGGCAAATTTCTAAATACTGCATATCTGTTTTTCTTATTGTCTGGTGAATGATCTTCTTCCCCTCTGAAGCCCCAAGATGTCTTACCTCATTCTTAGCTCAAAATGCCATTTATAACTCTCTTTAACTTTCTGTCCTTGAACCTCTGATGTATCTAGGGTCTATGACTCTCTCATGTATATGGGGTTCCCATACATATATATGTAATTAAGTTGGGCTATTTTATCTTGTTATCTGTCTCATGTAGATTCAATTATTAGACCAGCTGAAAAGAAACTTGAAGGTAGAGGGAAATTCCTCCCCACCCCCAAACTTATATATGGAATTAATTTTTAAAAAAGCTAAAATTCATAGAAGCAAAGAGCAATATGGTAGTTACTAGGGGCTGGGAAGTGAGAGAAATGCGGAGATATTGGTCAAATGGTACCAACTTTCAATTATGAGCTGAGTAAGTTCCGAAGATCTAATGTACACCATGGTGACAATAGTTAATAGCACTGTACTGTGTTCTTGAAATTTGGTTCTTAAATGATCTCACTAAACACACACATAAACATAGTAACTGTGAGGTGATGGATGTGTTAATTAACTTGATTGTGGTAAATAATATCACAATATACACCTACACCAAAATCACTATGTTGTACACTTTAAGTAAACATGATTTTATTCAGCAATAATACCTTAATAAAGCTGAAAAGAGCTAAATCACCAATTTTAGAGATTAAGAAAAAGGCTCAGAGATATTGAGATTTATGTAAGATTATACAGGTTGCATTTCTTATTTTTAAAGGAGCCTCTCTTTCTACTTCACATTATAGATTTCTTATGCTGCTGCTGAAAAATTGATAATCTTATTTTAGAAATCTCTTTCAAATTCAATTTAGTAATCTTCCTCTTGAATATACTACTTGATAATGTCATATGAGACTCTAGATTTCATTCTTCTAAAACCCCCAGGTATTTCCAATTATAAAATAATGTATAAAGCATACTTCCTTTCATGCTTAAAAAAAAAGAAAAGAGGCAGCAATTTAGTTATCTCAAAATCCATTTATTTTGTTGGGAAAATGATAAAGTATCTTATGTTGATAGTTTACAAACAACCGCTTATTTCAAAAGTATAACCAATATTTCTATTTTATTGATATAAATGTTAATTTTGTTTCTTGAAGCTTTCTAACATTTACTGAGTAATTTTCTTTAACACATACTGACTTTTCTACTGAAAATGTTAAAAAGTGAGCAATAGATTTATTAAGTAAAATGAATTACATAAATATTCTAAATGGTAGCCCGAATAACTATTTTGCTACAGCATCAAATCTCAGACAAACAGCAGTAAATTTTAAAATTATATTAAAACTTATGCTTACAGAAGAGCACTCCTCCCTGGATGGCAGAACTTTGAGTATTTTGAGGTCTAGCAGCCATGGGATATCACTTAGGAGGGAAAAGTACTTCAGGAGGGCCACCTTTCAACTTCTGTTTCCCTCTGTGCCTTTCAGATAACTTCTGAGATTCTGGTTGCAGTCACCCTAGCAAACTATTCATTAATTGGGTCTATATTTTTAAGAGAGAGAAAGGTCTGTAATTTATGATCAAAGTCAATTGCTCTAAACTGAGGTTCCTTGTATTTTCTGGTCATCTTGGCACCCAGGTATGTAATGAGTTCACATCTCTCTATAAACTGCTCCATCTTCTTCTTATACTTTTTTCTTGTATATTCAGAACCTTTGGGATTAAAGGCTGTAGAAAATTTCACAGGCTTGTGAATGTTTTCTGTTAGGTTAGTAAATCATTAAATTACAGAGAAAGAGAACTGTGTGTGTGATTGAGCTGAGAAGATACCCAAGTCCCAAATAAAATTTGGGAATTATTATATTTTAGATCATAGTTGCCTTTTCGCCTTCTTTTGTGGCATGAATTTTTGAGAGCTGACTAATTACTCAGAGTCCCTGCTTTAAAAACTAGGAATTCAGTTTTGGTATTTTTGTTAAAATATTTGCACACACGCACATACACATATGCTCACACACACACCATTCAAGAGATGAATCCAGCTCCACAATCCTGTTTATCATACACACTACAATTAGTGTTAAATTACTTCTGAGTAGTATATCATTAAAAAAAGACATACCTTTTAGATGAAATGCTATATAAAGTAGCGCAGATTTCTCTATACTTAAGAAGGGAAATTTGGGCTTTAAGCATCCTGCTGCATTCATCGCTTTAATCAGAGAAGTTGCAATGCCCTGCAGGTAGGGAACAATTTAAACATGTACATACTTAAGTTTGACTTCTTTTCTTAGTGACAAATAGATAAAGCGGCTATTCTTTGCCTCTAATAACCTCCTAGGGTTGAGAATGGGGCTTATAAAGATGGTTAGATGACCATTTAACCAACAGAAAAGAAAGCCAAAATACATTTGATTAGGAAAAATGAAAATCACAAGTTGGGTTAGTGCCAGTTATATCATGGATTCATGGGCTTCATTACACAATTCTATTTTTATACAGTCCACATTTTCCATGGCAAAAAGTTAAAAGAGAAAGAAGGGGACACTAGGCTTTGAACTGTCTCGGCCCATCCCTGCCTCTATTGCTCAGACCTGGGCAGATTGCCTCCCACTATCAAGACCCTTGGCCATCTGACAAGGACTTTCAGAGACCACAGAGATCACTGCGGTCAAGATTCTGGAGCCCCGAGCAGGCAAAGAAAGTGGGTGGCCCTCCTGATGAAATTTGGCTGTTATGAGAATACCCACTCTGGGTGAGCTGCATCTTGCATTTTGATATTAAACCAGATTGAAGGCCAAATATCTAGGAGAGCTGAAAAAAACAGTAACAACAAAGTGGTCAAGAATTTTCATGAGAAAGGTACAAAACTGTGCCCTGGGCATTTATTTTATAGAGTTAAAAAGTGTTTAGCTACTGTTAGGCTTTACTATGTTTAAAAAGAGTTATATTTAGATAAATGAAATGTCACTTCAGCAGACAGCTTCAGTGACTGTGTAACTCAACTGTGAAGCAAGGAATAAGCCTATTGTACCTGGAATCTGTACACTTCAAAATAAGAAAATGCACAGACACAGAAATTCAAAATACAAACCAAACTACATGTCAAATGTAAATAATTTTATAACAATCTACTCTCTTCTCAGTTTATTTCGGATATTTGGGAACTAGCTATTTCACACGCCTTATTTTCATAACCACTCATAAATAAAATAGGTTAAAAGTTGATTCGCAGCTTAAAATCAGAAAACTCTGCCTTGAATTTCACCGTTACCAAAAAAAAAATTACTGTTGGAGAGATCATTGTACTCCTCTAATGTATATATACAGAAAATCATGTAACTGAACCTGTTCCAGATATCCAGGCAAAGGAAGACTAGTAAGATTTATCGGTTCCTTTAACGGGGGAAGTTTGTATGGAAGCTTCTGATTCCAGTATTTCAGTGGCAACCTAAGAACACAAAATTCATTGGACAGATGCTCACAGATATACTCATTGTGTATATATGGGAATGTAGATATACAAGAGACAACTAAAAGATAAAGTTCACTACCCGTTTGTCTTCACTGGAGAAAATTATCCAAATGGAAAGGCTGGTGCTCCTAGAAATTCATGACCATCACGTTTGCCTCAGTCCCTAGCCCTGCTCGCCTATTCTCTTAGTTTTCACAGCAATTATATAAAATGTTCTTTATTTTCTGCAAACTTCTGACTCTCCCAAATAACCCCCACATAGATGCCATGCTATACAAAGGGAAGTTATTTAAAAGGAGCTTGCTCAACTGCTTGTCACCAGCAAAGCTCCACACAGGCTCCTCTTTTCATAGCAAACTTTCCCGCCAATCAAAGATCAGTTTCTTTGGATCCCTACTCTACCTCTCCCCAGGCATATTATATGGCATTTCTTTCTCCCTGACTCCTTTGGCATTTCCTTCCCATGCATTGGATGTTCCCATGCACCTGCCTTTAATCATGTTCAAACATCCCCCACTGAAAAAAAAAAGAAAAGAAAAAAGAAAAGAAAAAATAAAAACCACCTTTAGCCCTTCAACCTCATATCTCTCCCAGAAACTAATGTTCTGTTTTGTTTTTTAAGTTAAACTTCCTCAAACAGTGCACTTCACTAGGGATCATGGACTACTGCACTGATTCCGTCTGCAGATGTGATTTGATTCACATAGTATTTTTTTTAGTTTGAATCTGTCACAAATATTTTAAAAATCAGGAAAAAAAAATGAAAAGAGATTTGGTTTCCAACTTATGAAAAACAGAAATGGCTGGTAGTAGACAAGTAGCTGCTGCCCCCTTTAGTTGGGACATGTGCAGTCCAGGATGCAGCAGTCCCCACCACTTCCTGTTATTTCACACCCAACCTGCTTTCCTCACTTACTTTACCTTTTTGGCACTGTTGACATCTGTGTTTGTAACCTCTGGGCTATAGGCAAGGTCTTAATTTTGTCACCTCCTATCCACTCTTTGGCATTCTGCAATTGGCCACACACCTCACTGGACTGAAACCATTCTTGCCAAGATCACTGATGACCTATTATAACCTAAATCTGACATACTTTTCAAATCTTGTTTTGCTTCACCTCTGAGCAGCATTTAAACTTGTTGCTACACTCTCCCAGAAACTCTCTCTCCCATCTGCCTCCCAAGCCTCCCCTCCTGGCTCTCCTTTCACCTCTCTGTGGGTTTGTCTTTTCATTCTCCATTATAAGCCCTTCTTCTGACATTCCTTTGTCAGTGTTTCTCAGGGCTTGTCTTAAGTCTGCTGCTTTTCCCTCATTAGTTTCCATGAGTGACCTCAAATGTGCCATGTTGCTTTGGGCAGGATTACTCCAACAGTATTTCTGGTGTTCCTCTCTCTACTCCATTACAAACTTTCCAATGATGGCCTCTCTCCAAAGCAAATTTGATTATAGCACTCAAAACCAGCCCATGTATTCAGACTGCCCATCAGGTCAAGTCCATAAGATTTACGGTGACTTTACTTGACCTTCTGCACTCAGGCCCAGCTCACTACCTCCAGCCTCACCACCTTTCTCTCGCCACATCCCATCGAGCCATGCTGAATTTCTTGCAGTTCTGCAATCACTGGGCCAAGTTTGCAGGTCTCTCTGCTTAGAACCTGTCCCTTTTCTCTTCATCTAGCCAATTCCCACTTCTTTTTCAGGTTTCACACAAACAGACTATCTAGTCAGATTTTGGGGCAACACTTTCCCAGAACTCCTGGCATTTCCCCAACCTAAACCCCATCACATTTTGTTGTCTTATCAGATATTTAAAGTTTATTTTACCTCTGAGTCTCAGGCTTTGGAACAGCAGTGATCAGTCTTTGTTTACCATTATATATGTATATCTTTATGTGTGTATGTATGTGTGTGTATATGGATATGTATGCACGTGCACACACACACATTCCAGCATGGTACACTGAACATAGAAGATATTCTAGAAATATATGGCTTATTGATATCGTCTCACCTCAAAAATTTCTGAAGTTTTTCACTACTCTCACAAATATATATATGATCACGATATTCTAAGGCATACTTAATGTTGCCAGGTACTAGGGCTTCATATCTGAAAGACAAAGAAAATTATAGTATAATTAATATACAGTATTGTGTAAATAAAATGTCAAAATGTTTTCTTTTTCTACCTATGCAACTCAAAGAAGAAACAGAATATTTTCCAGTTAAACAATAGTGACCTTTCGACCACAATGTTCAGATTGTTGTATGAGCCACTTACTGCAAGTGGAGATATCATCCCGTACTCCCATGAGGACTTGCCTTTGATTTCCTTCCTGATAGGTCACTGGACAGTAGCCCTGGAGCTCAGCACACTTAGGGAATCGTTGCTTCAGCTCCGACAGCGTCAGCCTTTTGGGGATCATGTCAGCAGATGGGAGTGGATGAGGGGCTAATGGAGGCACATATAATTCTGGGTTCTCCAAAAATTTCTATAAAGAAAGGATTACAGGAATAAGGTCATTTAAAACAAGAATATCATGCCAATCAAAAACCCACTGAGGCTCTTCTGGTACTCTCCCCATTTTTGGGAGTAATGTTTGGTCTCCCAAACCATCTGAGAACTGCTTTCACCTTACATGCCTCCTTCCCTGGCTGGAATTTCCTTATAGTGATACTCACAAGTGATTGCATCTGTCTCTCTTAATCTATCTCACTCACTCACTCACCCATTAACACAAAAAATATTTGGTGAGCTCCTACTATGTGTCAGACATTCAAGGGTACACAGTCCCCCGCCCACCTATCTTCCTCTCCCACAGTATAATGAACTAGTTGTGTGTCTCTTGACAGGTGAGATAACTTTTCCAGTTTCAGTTACCACTCTATAAAATGGACGGGACAGGCCAGATACATTATCTCCAATATCATCTCCAGTTTTTAAATTCTGTGATTATTATTTAAATAAGCAGAAAGAAACAAATGTTTCCTCAATTAAGTGATCAAAAAACTCTTAATTCTTCAGAATAAAATGTTCTGAGGCATTTGTTTAGCTTTTAACTATCAATCTTTTTATGTCCTCACATTATGGACATTATAATATTAGAACAAAGCTATATTCTGTTTCATTAAACAGAAATATAAGGTATACTGAGAATTTTAGTGATAGAAAAAAATTTGAAGCACAGGAAACATTGCTTCATTTCTGCCAACTTTGACTTCCCTTCTGTACCCTTGGAGCTGAGTACCCTGGATGCCCTTCTGTGGGCTGAGCCCTGAGGCTCAGCAAGCGTCCCTTCCATTGGTGAGGCTCACCGTTGAGTCTCCCTAAGTGTTAAGCTGGCTCAGGCTGAGGGTCCATCACTAACGCTAACTTCTGCTTTGTGCTCAAGTGTGTTTTGGGATGCAGTCCTGGCACTGGCCTCTGAGCTGTCTCATCGATCCCAGAACCATAGGATTCAATAATGGGGCTCCTGGTGCCCAGTTCCTGGGTGTTCACAACTATGTCCACCACTTCCTATTTGATGAATTCTGAGACCGGAATTTTCTTTCCCTAGTAAATATGCGGAGTTAAGAATAAACTTACACTGAGTTTTTCCTGAGAATCCATTTTATAATAATGCCCTCTGAACTCTGCTGCAAATTCCAAGGACTCAGTTACAGAGCAATCAACTAATTCATATGATTCTGCCAGGCTCACGGGGCAGAACTGTCCAAATTCGCCCAGGCGGGAAGTCAGTTCTTGAGGGGTGATGCATAACTTGTCAATGCAGGCAGCTTTCCCTAGCATTAACAGATCAACCATTATTACATATTTTTCCATAGAAAATACAATGAATTTTTAAATTAAAATAACCTCGATTACACAGCACTATACATATGCACACACATTGTAAATTTCCAAACAAGAGTAAAAAGTAAAAGTTTCTTTTCACACCTCTGTCCTCACAGTCCGCCTAAGCGGTAAGCGCTGCTGTTTGCATCCTTTTCAGGATTTTTCTGAACAATTACATGTACACGTGTATTTTTCGCATATAGTATGCTTATACCACTATACTGTAAATCTTATTCTGTAACTTGCTTTAATTAGTTAGTTGTGGTCTTTCACATCTTTCCATATCACATTATATAACTTACCTAATGTTAAAAATTGATGCATAGTATTCCATTCAATAAATATACATATGGTTTACTTAACCATTTTTCTGTTGATGGATATTTTGGTTGTTTTTAATTCTTAGCTATTATAAATTATTTATGTTATTAACAATATACACACACATATGTGCATGTACACGTACATGTATATGTCCATATATACACCCAAACACACATATACATTTGCTTCATGTTTTAAATTTTTCTATGGATAGATTTTGAGAAGTACAAATAGTTTGTTGACATGATGTCACTGACACAAACTCGCCCCTATACCCAAATGCCACTCAAAGGAAGTGAAGAAACATTTATCCCAAAGTAACTAGGTTTATCCAAAGGAATCTATTTTAAAAACAGAGAGCCCAGGTTCCTCAATGGACAAGTTTAAGAGTTTTCTCCCTAATACTCCACAGGAATGGGGACTCAAAGCCATATGAGATATTATAGAAAATAAAATTGCTTTCTTTTACATCTCAGTTACAATGAGTAAATTTTGGCCCCGATATATTTTGTTAATGGTAGCTTTCAACAGTGAATGGTTTTACCTTAAAAAAAATTTATTTATTTTTAGAGAAAGGTGAAGGGAGGGAGAAAGAGAGGGAGAGAAGCATTGATGGGTTGTCTTGCACACCCCCAGCCAGGGACTTGGCCCACAACCAAGGCATGTGCCCTGACCTGGAATCAAACCAGTGACCTTTCATTTTGTGGAACGATACCCAACCCACTGAGTCACGCTGGTCAGGGGTTACTTTTTTAAAATTATGCCTAGGAAGGTCTTAAATTAACTATGAAATTACATATCAGTTATTTGATAGTATGAACACATAAAATTTATCCTCAGGATCAGAGTGATGTGTCTACCAGCCAAGGAATGCAGAGGGTTACTGACAACACAGGAAGCGGAGACAAAGGTATGAGACAGATTTTCTCTTAGAGCCTAGATTTTGGTCCTGTCAACACTTTGATTTTGCACTTCTAGCCTCCAGAATGTGAGAGAATAAATTTCTGTTGTTTAAGCCACCCAGCTTGTGGTACCTTGTTACAGCAGCCCTGGGAAACTAAAGCAGTTGCAAAAGACTGTGGCACCCTTTCTTGTTGGCACCCTTTCTTGCCCTCTCTTCTGTTCACTGGATAAAGCAAGCTGCTATGTCGGAAAGGCCCATACGGCAAAGAACTGTGGCCCACAGTCCAACAGCCCTCAGGGGGCAACATCTTGTTGATAGTACATGAGTGAGGCTCCCAGCTGACCCTTCAGCTGAGGCTGCAACCCTGGCCAACCTGACCAACACCCTGACTGAAGCTTTCTGAGAAACCCGGAAGTAGAGGACCCAGTTAGGCTGCGCCTGGACTCCTGACTCACACAAACTGGTGTGTGTTGCTGTAAGCTGCTAAGTTTTGGAATAATTTGTTATGCAGCAACAGACAATTGAAAACACTATTCCACCTGCTGTTTGTGACACAGAGAAGAAAAGGCTAAGAAGCTCCAATATCCCTTTCCTACAAAAAAATGTTACAATGTTGTAATACAATATGGTATAACATTATTTTAAAGCATTATAATGTGCAGTGTTATGATATAATAATATATGGTATTATTGAAGCATATAGTATTATATAGTGCTATGGTATTATTCTATATGGTTCTATAAGTTGTTCTTTAGCTCGGATGTGCTGAACCTCACCAATTCTGACAGATTTAGTAATTTAGAATCACCTGACTTCAAGTCCTAAGTGACACTTAAATATCTTTTTCTGATTCTTGGGATATCCTTGATGACATCTGGAAATGTCTATAGATTCTATCCTGGAATGTGTCAGAGTGAGAAAGAATTTCTTTATGCTTCTAGCTCTGACTTTGCACCATCTCAGTAGTAGAGCAACCCTTGGCCCTGATTGGGGAGGATCATTTCACAAAGGAAATGCAGAAAGAAAAAAATTAAAACTGAATTCAAAGAATTGATCACAGGCTAGGTGCGAGTTGAAGCAGAAGAGCAATAGGGGCAGACAATTAGATTTTAAACTATTCAAGGCAGAGGCAAGTATATGGAGTAATGTAGTGGATACTATGGTACCCCACCCAGATCCCTTTTCAGTGCTCATGCACCCACCCCCTAGCTGCTGGGAACACTGGTGCTGATGGCTCAGAGCTGCACTGGGAATTGTCCCTATGTCACAAGTTTTACCTTCTTCCAGAGTGACCTGTGGTCAATGACAGGTTAATGGGAGTATATAAAGCCTGGTCCCTCTCCTTAATTTGGGAAATTCTGAAAATCCATCCCAGCTCCAGGGCCTCCCGCCACCATAGGATCTACTGATGATTCAGTTTCCACGGCACTGTGATTTAGTGTTTCCCTCTGCCCGATTCTACTGTCCTCACTTCCCCACAGGGGGATCTCCTGATTAGCGTTGGCAGATAAAATACAGTGTGCCTCCTGCAATATTTGGGACATGGTTATACTAACAAATTATTCATTGTTTACCTGAAATTCAAATTTTATGGCACAAAACACAAAAACCAAATTCTATGGCACATCCTGTATTTTTCTTTTTTAAAAGATATTTAATGTATTTTTTTTAGAAACAAGGGATGGGAAGGAGAAAGAGAGGGAGAGAAACATCAATGTGCAATCGGTTGCCTCTCACACATCCCCAACTGGGGACCTGGCCCGCAACCCAGGCCTGTGCCCTGACTGGGAATCAAAGCAATGGCCTTTCAGTTCATAGGCTAGTGCTCGACCCACGGAGCCACACCAGCCAGGGCTGTATTTTTATTTCCTAAATCTGGCAACTCTACTCCTCCACTCCTGAGACTACTTTCTGATAAAGCTTCTATATATATATAATTGTTTACACTATACAGATGTCCCCATTCCCTCATCCTTTGCCCACCTCCATGCTCCCCCCACCCCCCTTCCCTCTGGCCATCATCACACACGTGTCTGTGTCCATCCGTCCTTCATATATGTTCTTTGACTAATGCCTTCACCTTCTTTCACCCACTTCCCCTCTTTCCCCTCCCCTCTGACAGCTGTCAGTCTGTTCCATGTATCCATGCCTGTGTTTTTATTTTTTCATCTTGTATCTGTTTCCAGGGAGCCCAATCTAAGGAAGGGAGGGTAAAATAAAGTAACATAAAAATAAGTGAGGCACGATTTTTGCTTTCAAAGTCTGTCGTGGAATGTTTTACTAGTGTGATGGTATCCAAAACTTATTGGGAATAGGTTCCTAAAAATTCAGTTCTTCCTTCCGTTGTATTCTTATCTTCATGCCTTATAATACTCAGGTGAAAACCAATTTCCAATTTGCAGACAAACAGGAACCAAAGATAATGGGTATGCCCAAATAATGAAGCAAGTCAAGAATCAATGATATAATTATTATCAGTATCCTCACTGCACTTTGACTTGTACTAGGTTCTCTTAGTCAAGTTGCTCTCCTATGCCTTATTATATCTTCTTCTCTATAGTTTCCAAAGTTCAATGAAGTCATTAAACAAATGTCTTTAAGATCCCTACAGATAAACTGTTCAGAGTGATCACTGTTTTTAGAGATATAAGATATAGATAACTTTTCTTCTATTTTGTGTATTTCTGGAGAAAAATCAAGAAGCTTTTAGGAATATATAATCAAACATTTTCTTTCATGGATTCCAAATATAGATGAAAAGAAATTTTGTATTCATTTAATTTTTAAAGACTCAAAATTTACATAATATCATAATGAATGTAAATAGTAAAAATAACTTTAAACAAAATTTTGACAAGTTTCTAAACAAAACAAACCAAAATTTTCTAAACACAATTTTGACAAGTGTCACTCCACAGACCACTGCCCTCAAGTAACGACCGCTCTTGAAGCTAGCTTCTTACATAGCATCCCAAATACCATAAACTCTTCTAGTGAAAGGCCATGTAATATTGTATGTGCTAGGTTTACGCAGGCACTCAATAAATGATAGCTTGAATAGCAGTGGTCATTTATTAGAACAAACATATATGCCCACAAAAATTGGATAGTACTATATATTTAAATACTGATTAAAATGGTGGGAACAAATATACAAATTGAATGAATTATAGTGACATAAGCCACACATGTGTAGACTTTAAATTCATATTTTTTTCTAGTTTAACAGTTAAATGTTTTCTTACCTGCTTTTATTCTTTCCAGGTATATCTGCATGTATCTCTTCACCATTTTAATGTTATTAATGACTTCATTCCATACCCACCATTTGCTGTGAAATCCATCAATCACATACCAGTTCTGATGTTGTTCTTGATAATATTGCCTAATCTCATCAATATTTTTGCGGTATTTTGAGTACTTTACAGCTATAATCTGTGTGCTATTGTGTAATGGATAAGGCAAACTAATAGAGAAACAGAG
Organism: Mormoops blainvillei; assembly: GCA_004026545.1. Taxonomy (NCBI): domain Eukaryota; kingdom Metazoa; phylum Chordata; class Mammalia; order Chiroptera; family Mormoopidae; genus Mormoops; species Mormoops blainvillei. The sequence continues at coordinate 135,791 of PVJD01000776.1, forward strand.
AAAGAATGGAAAAAGCTGTTTAAAACAAACTTTTTTTCTGGATTATTAAAGTGCATTCCTTAATTATTATGTTCATCACATCTGTTACCTTGGTTCCTCTTTTTTTTCCAGGAGCAATCTTTTGAAAATCTCCTTGGAAGGCACATCTAACTCCAAGATGACCAGGGGGATGATTGACCTGGCTTCCAAGAGGCTCATTTGATACTTAGTTAAAGGGTACCCATCGAAGACAACACTAACAAGGAGAGACATGAAAATAAAAATTCCAGATCCTTTTCTCTCATACTTTTCTTTCTGTCTTCTAGAACCAGTCTATCTCTTTAGGAGTAGCCCCATGCTCATCCTTATGTAACCTGATTTATCTTCTTTGTGCTCCATTCTCTTTATCTTTTTCTATATATGAGTATTTTTAAAGATTTTATTTATTTATTCTTAGAGAGAGGGGAGGGGAGGGAGGAAGAGTGGGAGAGAAACATGGGTGTGTAAGAGAAACATTGATTGGTTGCCTCCCGCACACACCCCGACCAGGGACTGGGCCCACAACCCAGGCTTGTGCCGTGCCCGGGAATCAGATTGGCAACCTTTTGGTTTGTGAGACAATGCGTGGCCAACTGAGTTACACAGGTAAGGGCTATCTTTGTATTTTTAATCTCAGACAGCCCAAGACCCAGGAGGAGGGCAGTGTACATAGGGAAACAGCTCTGAATTCATACACTTAGCATCATAAGTGTATGAACCTTAGGATTCGAGAGAGAACACATATAATACTTTGAATACTGTGTTGTTCAATTGAGGAGGCTGGGGTATGTAGAAGGAGAGATGAAGAGTTGGTGAGAGGAGCCCTATGATATCTGGAAGAGAATCATTCTATCAGGACCCACCATGCGACTGAGTAGAAGTGAAGGAGAGTTTTTTTATTCTAACAGCTCGAAGAGTTTGTAACACTCGGGAGTGTTACTAACAAACTGAGAGGAGGAATGAAGGCTGTTTGCAAATTCTGGGAGGAGTGGCCCCCAAAGTCAGAGGAATGCTGGTTGGTGGTCATCAGGTGGTGCTAGTTTGAAAGAAGCCACAGGATGCCCTCACTCAATGCTCTCCAGCCAGATCTCTAGGCACTAGCTAGCTCTAAGCTCCGTGGCCAAGGGGATCATAAGTTCACCTAGCCTGACAAGCCTAACAGACAATGTGTGATGGTGTCATTTTGTTGTCTTTAATGGAGAGTGGCTCAGCTTCTCTGTCTTATAAAGGGTCACTTGAAGGGCCCTCAGGATTATGGAAATTCAGGGTAAACAGGTGAAATAAAACCGTTAGGACTCAACCAAGGTTGCTCTTACTGGGATTTCTTGTATGCAAAGCTGAACACCAGGGAAGAAGTAACTCAATTTGTACAAGTCTCAGAGCCTTCTCTGGGAAAAAAATAATCTGACACCCCAGAATCTGCTCCCTCATAACTGAAATTAGGAGACCTGTCCACGGATTTGATTAGGGACCAGTTGCAGGGAAGGGCAAGGAGGCACCTAACATAAACAACTTTGAGTAAATCAGGGATTCTAGGTCAGTGACCTGAGCTCAAGAGCAGCGCCTTAGGTTTCACCATCTCACTGCTGGGTGTGACCAGTGGCTGTGCCGGGGTTGAGCGGGGAGCAATGGTTGAGCGAAGGAGTGTAATCTGAAGGCATAGCTCAGGCAGAGAGAGCTCTCCTGTCCTGGTGTTACGGGGAAGGGGAGGGCACTGCTGCCTCTGATGGCAGTAGGGGGCACTTCTTCATCACTCCACAGGGCAGTGAGAAGCTCTACTGGGCTGCGGAAGTCACACTGTGAACCAGTATGGTAATATCGCACCTTCCCCAGAGCTATATCAGGACAGCCGTCATCAGTCAGTGGTAATGCCGAGTGGTAGACTGTGTAAGCCCAGAGACTTCTGGACAGCTCAGGGGTTGCTGCAGGGAGCAGAGTGGCCTGCTTGTTATTCTGGCACATAAGTGTTCAAGCCAAGTCTGAGCTTAACAGAAAAGTAAAATATATGGCCATATAGGTGCCCAAAGTTTGACACGCAGATCATACCTTTTATAAGAGCTTTAAACCTTATTTAAGATAAATGTTTTAAATTCCAGGGAGCAATTTCTTGAGAGTTAACCACCCCCTCAGGGCCCCCACTCACCCTGCAGTATTACATACACTGTCCATCAGAGATATTTCTAAGGCTTGAATAGCCAGTTTATTAGGTACTGTCATTCCTTTATGAAGATGCCAATTTAACATATATGCCAGCTCCGTGCCTGGTTGGTTGTTTAACACATAACGTAAAGCTTCTCCTACTGACAAACGCTTTAAGCCATATTCACTTGAAATTTTTCGGGCAACTGAAAAACATTAATACTTTTACACTTACTGCATTCTACAAATTCATCAGTTAATCTCAGTTGCAGGTTCTGGTTAATTGATATCAACAGCAAACTAATCTACACATTCCTCAAAGACATTTTGAGAATTAAAATTGCTACATTTTACTGAACTAATACTATCAAAGGTCAATCATCATTAATACTTCAGGTATGTGGCTGATGGTTCTGGGTCATGAGCCAACTCTGTAGGTTTTTCTCATAACCAAAACCAACATTTACGTTTTCTCTTCTTTCCTTGTACAAGGTAGTAAAATTATTGAGAATTTTAGAAGGCATCCTATGTGTAGTATTAATATTTGGTATTATGTCCAAAGTAGCTCAGTTAATCCCCTAAGAAACAATTTTAAAAATTATAATGGCATGCCAGGTATTTGAATAGTAATTTACAGGTTATGAGGCAATTTTTCTTCTGTGACTTTGATATTTTCAACTATTCCACCAGATCGGTAGAATAGATATTGAAATTACAATTATATACATTAGAGAACTAAAGCCCAATTAAATGGAATGACTTGTCCAAGGTCACATAGATGTTGCCAGTGGGTGAAACGAGACTCACCTTGGCTTTACTTCTCCTAAATGAGGCCAAGCAATGGCTTCCAGGAAGTAGTCTAAATGTGAGCGTCCTCTGTTGGGGTCATATACCCTGCCTCATCCCTGTCTGCATACAGCAGTGTGTAGAGGACACTGAGAGAACCCATCTCGTCCCATAAGAACTCAGATGAACTGGTTACAGTTAAGATCACCCAAAAGGGAGCCCCTGTGAGAGCCACTGAACCCTTAACCTTAATTTTGTCAGAAATGCTAGAATCAGACCTATGTTTTTAAAGTTCTAAAAATAATTAAGCTTTAAAATTTGACATTTTGTTTAAAAATGTCAACATAGAAATGAGAAATCAGATAGTCTTCTCTCCATTTTTACTTTACGCTGTGGTTGGGTTGTGGGATCTAATTTGAATGTCAATGTTCTGGTTTCTTTTGGAAATATCAATATTTTTGCGAACATTTTAAATATGACTATTAAAGCCTCGTGTCATGTTAAGAAATTTAAATGGGCAAAACAAATCTCATCTGAAGGAATGGAACACAAAACTCCCCTTTATATTTCCTGTGACAAATTCAAATTGATCTTTGACCTCATCTCTGCACTTCATTCTCTATTCTGAGTCATGAAGTCCATTGTTTTTCCTTTCAAATAACTCCTGTATCTGTCCTTTCCACCTCTATTCTCATTGTGACAACCACTGTTCATGTCGGTACCATGTCATTTTGAAATACATACTACACCAACCTATTGTTGACGATTTGCGTTTAAACACACACACACACACACAGTCCAAAGTTATAAAAAACTCAAACATTACAGGAATACAGTTTACCAAATGCCTTATTCAATTCAGCAACAATTGAGATAATAGACTTTCACTCTTTCAACTATTAATATAGTAGATTATAGTTACAAATTTTAAGTGTAATTTTTATGTTAATATCTTAATATACGGTTATTTGACTATGTTTATGTTCTACTAGTTTGTAATTTCTTTTCTTGTATTATTTTTGTTAAGTTTTGATATCAGCATTATGCTAATTTAAAAATGAATTTGTATTCTTTATACCTTTTAGATTATAGGGACCATGTTCCTTAATAAAAATAAATTGAAAATAAATCAGTAAGCTGGTTTTTCCCTTGCTCTGGAAAAGCTTCTAAAAACACGGAAGGATCTCTTGAGTTTTTAACTCTTTGAAAGTTTGCATAACTTTTCTCTAAAACCATCTGATCCTAGGCTGTTTTGGAGTAGGGCTGTATTTTTTAATGCCTTCTCTCCAATGGTTATTGGCCCATTGAGGTTTTTTCTCTCTTTCTGAGTCAATTTGGACAGTTGGTTTCTTGACAAAGTGGTACTACTTCTCAGGGGGTTCTTTTATGCTTATTGGTAACAACGGCAAACGTATCCTTACCTGTAGTTTTCCCAGATTTTGGAGGCCCCACAACTGCAACCTTAATGGGTACATTAGGCTTGGGTTTGGGTTGGCGAATGTATTTGATTGGATTCTTCATAAATTTTTCTTTAGTTTCCTTGCTAGATAAAAAATAAATATACTGACGATGGATCACAGGATAAACTGGATTCTCTGAATTTTCAACTGGCTTGAGTATCTCTCCTTCACTTAGCTGCAATATATATACAATTAGAAAGTTAGCTTTAATTTATACAGCATTTCTCCCAAATATATTTAAAAATAAAATAACTTGTTAAATAATAATAAGAAAACTAATTATAGAATAAGAAAGCTAATTATAATCAAATTTTAATATTTTAAAAACCGTGTAAAAAGAACAAATTATTTTATACCCATATGCCATCTTTCTTAAAAGGCTTTCAGTTTATGACTGCTAGAGTGTTTTGATTTCCTTTATAATGTCATTAGTGTAAATACTCAATGTTTCTGCCAAGGAGTATAAAGTTGTCTGGATATATTCTTGGGCCAATTTATCTTTACAACAGGTCTATTCCTAAGGTAATGTTATGGGTGGAGATGTGTAAATACTCTATTCCTAAGGTAATGTTATGGGTGGAGTAGTGTAAATACTCAATGTTTCTGCCAAGGAGTATAAAGTTGTCTGGATATATTCTTGGGCCAATTTATCTTTACAACAGGTCTATTCCTAAGGTAATGTTATGGGTGGAGATGTGTGACCCAAATGCACAGGTCAAAACCCTAACACACAAAGTTATTGTATTTGGAGATAGGCCTTCAAGGAAGTAATTAAGGTCGAATAAGTCATAAGAATGGGGCTTTAATCCAATAGGACTGGTGTGCTCATAAGAAGAAGAGAGACACAAAGGGTGTGGTCCTATGTGATCTTTGAAGGTATATTATTAGGACAAATGTCATTCACCTAATCAATAGCAACCACAAAAGGAAAAAAACCCACCTAAAAGGCAGCCTAAGGGGCAGGGAAGGAATGAAGTGGGAGGAGTGGTCCCACATCTTTGCACTGGTGATGGTGAGAACTGGATAATTAATTCATGCTAGGTCTGTATGTCTTTTTTGTAGCATCAGATGGCCAGGCATCAGCAATCCCTGGACTTGATGGAGTGGATACGAAACAGTATGGTCATATAACTCCTCCTCCAGAGCTACACTAGGACAGTTGCTAGTAGTCAGTGGTATTGTTAACATTATCATTTTTGGGCTGGAGTGACATTTATGACTGGAAGTAAATGTTCTGGACAAGGAGAAATTCCGGAATGGGGTGGGAACGTCTGCTCTATGATTTATACTTGGTAATAAAAGAAGAGCTGAAAGTTTATCGGTTCCATTTCAAATTTCCAAATTAAGTGTGAATCCTTACAGTAGGATGACACTAGTACCCATGATGTCATAAAATCAGAAATATCAAATTATTACGCAAAAAGGATTCCCAGCAGATCTTACAAATGATTCCTTATATGCTTAAGCCCTCTCTGTGACCATGCGCTCATTTTTCTACAAGGCATTTTCGTACAATCCTACTTATGTGTAGACATGGGCCCTTCTTTCCTCCCTAAATAGACTTCTGATTTTGCCTGCTTCTTTCTCTATCTCAGACAGAATGTTAGGGCATGACTATGTTTTACACCCTTTCCACGTGATTCTAATACATGCTTAACTCTATCCAGTTCTCAATGGAGGGAACTGTCGTAGTGTTTTTATGTTTTATCATGATATTTGAAAAGATTTCTCTTATGGTTAAGATAAAGAAGAGAGCACAATTAAGTAGAATTGAAACTGATTATGTCATTATCAACCAAGAAAGAGGTTTTAAGTAGCAATAACATGTGCATGGTTCCATTTTGGACCCATCCTCCAAAATGCTTTTTATCAGCAATCCATAATAATAGTACACATTAATAACAATAATAAATCATATTAATTGCACTATGGCAAGCACTTGACAGTAATTAACTCATTTAATAATTATAACAATATTTTCAGGGAGGGACTATTCATATTCACATTGTATAAGTGGAAATGGCTCAGAGAGGTTAAGTAATTTGTTCAAGCGCATTCAGCCAGTAAGCAGAGGTTTTGAACTCAGGCAGTCTGGCCCCAGAGGCACTGATTTCTCCACTGCGCTACATCGCTGATAGAAATACAAACGTAACCTGGTTGAGTGAGATCACTACTAGATGACATTCTTTTATCATGGTCATAGTGCTCAATTCTGACAAGAACCTATTTGTTTGTTTACTTATTTATTCCCTATCCTCCCTCCCCAACCCAACTAGAATATAAACTCCACAACAGAAGGAACCTTGTCTGTTTTGTTCACTACTTTATTCCCAGGGCCCAGAACAGTGGCTGGCATGTTCTTGGTTAAGATTTGCTGAAAATCATTCTGGCTATCAGCAACAAATCATCAAACAACAAATGCTGGTGAGGATGTGAAGGAAAGGGAACATCCGTGCACTGTTGGTTGGATTGCAAATTGGTGCAGCCAATATCGAAAGCAGTATGGAGATCTCTCAGAAAATTAAAAATAGAATTACATTATGGTCTAGCAATTCCACTTTTGGATATTTATCCAAAGAAATCCAAAATACTAATTTGAAAAGATATATGCTTCCCTATTTCATTGCAGCATTATTTACAATAGCCAAGATATGGAAGCAACTTGAATGTCTATCTATAGACTATTGGATAAAGAAGATGTGGGGTGTGTGTGTGTGTGTGTGTGTGTGTGTGTGTGTGTAGTGAAATATTACTTGGCCATAAAAAGAAGGACATCTTACCATTTGTGACCTCAAGGGTATTATGCTAAGTGAAATAAGTCAGACAGACAAAGACAAATACCATATGATTTCACTTATATATGGAATCTAAAAAACAAAATAATGAACAAACAAAACAGGAACAGACTCATAGACACAGAGAACAAAATGATGGTTTTTAGATGCAAAGGGGTTGGGGAGCTGGTGAAAAAGGTGAAGGGATTAAGAAGTACAAATTGGCAGTTACAAAGTAATCACAGGGATGTAAAATACAGCATAGGGAATACAGTCAATAATATTGTTATAACTAGGTATGGTGCCAGGTGAATACTAAACTTACTGGGGGAATCACTTTGTAAGTTCTATAAATGTCTAACCACTATGTTGTACACCAAAAACTAATATAATGTTGAATGCCAACTATAATTAAAAAAATTAAAACTAAAATTAAAAAAGAAAACCATCCCACATTTGAAATTACTGAATTCCAATTGGATTACATCTATTTGTACACACTGCATAAAATTATAGTACTTAAAATAATTTTGTTATGAACATTAATGGCTTATTCCAAACTGTGTCTCACCCTTTCCAGGGGACTTACTACTCTTATATTTGATCACAGTGGCCTGGTGGCATTATCTTTCCATCTCACAGGTAAGGAAACAAAATCAAAGTGTTAAATGACTTGCTGAAAATCAGAGAGCAAATTGGTATCAGAGTTCAACTCTCTAGATGTTTAGTTTGAAAATATTTCCACTACCATCTTCTTTTGCTACAAAGTTAAAGCCAAGTTAGAATTGGGCTATCTCTACAGAAATAAACAAAAGAAATTAAACCTTTCAACCACTCTTCCCACTTCGGAAAGGCAAAATAACCACATAATTTTTAGCTAGTTAAAAATACAATACAATGTTTACAATTTTTGAAATTATCCATTGTCTTCTTAGGATACCAAAAAAAGAAAAGAAACAGAAGAACTTAACTTTCAGACATTACTTTCCTGACATACCTTTACAGGATCCCAGTAGCCGAATGTGCTTGTGTATTTATAGGTAAAGCTGAGCATTTTCTGAGCAAGGCGTGATGATATTGGATAACACTTCTCAAAAATGCTTGCACGATTCTCTACCAGGGATTTCAGTTTTGCGTTCAACATATATTTTACAATGTGAATTTTCCGAGCTCCGTTAATGAGAATAACTGGTATCAAAACCTTTTCAAATTCATTCTGATGAGAAAAGCATAAAACCAAATATTTTTAGTGGGAAGAAGACTGGTAGTATTCAGTGGCAGCACATAGACATTGCTGGTGACTGACTATGTTAGTCTAGAGCACAACTATTTTTCAGCTTCTGTATGCCTGCATACTGGCAGCTAGAACCCTTGGCCCTATGTGGCTTCCATGTTGCCCTTATTTATTAACTTGTTTTCATAATTGTAAGTAGTGCTGACAAAAGGGAATATAGCCCTAAAATACATATTTCTTTTGAAAAGTTAAAAAGAAACCAAAGCAGAAATCAAATTTCTTTTGTTTCATACTCAAATGTCACTTTTCTGAATTATGAAAAATAAAGAAAAATGAACCTGTATTGCTTGTAAATTACGCAAATCTGCTTCAAATTTTTCTCCCAGTTCATTTCTCAGGCGTTCAAGTGCATCAATTTCCTGTTCTTCTTCTTCCTCACTCATTACTTCCCCATCTTTTGGAAATTCATCTTCAAGAATATTGTCAATATCATCATCATCTTCTTCAGTATCTTCTTCACTAATTTCTTCATCTTCTCTAACAATCTAATGAAGAAAATATTCCCTTTTACTATACATATAAAATATATAACAAATGACACTGCTAACTAATCATCTGGAAGGTGCAAGGAAGATGAGAGGATGAGGGCCAATTCCTGCTCAATGTCTAAGCTCCTTCTACTTTACAAAAAAAGCTTGGCAATGGGATAGTGTTTCTCAGCTCTGGTTCTTTTTTTATTTAAAGTTCGAAACTATTTGGTCCTCGTACTACTTTTCCCTTTTTCTTACACGTTGACCATTTTTATCCTGAGATTTGATTTTCTAAGGATCACTGGAAGTATGATGGATTGGTGGATGAGCCCACGCTGCCAGCTGGGGACATTTTAGTTTCAGATGAACTTGTGCTCACCTTTGTACTTAAAGTGTGCATCAATATCTCTATTAACTACTCACCTGGGCAGAGTGTTGTACAGCTCTGCTTACTTGCTGCCCTGGTTCCCCGTCCTGGCTCTTCCTGGCTTCCTCCTGCCTGTGGCTGCACAATTTGTAGAGGGGACACAGGCACCAGGGAAGAAGCCAGTGGGCAGGAAGAGAGCCAAGACCGTGGGGCAAGGAGTAAGAGAAGAAGCAAGGCCCCCCAGGAGGTGGAAGATATGCAACGTAAATCTCAAGATGAAGGGGGTTGGCTTATAAAATATTTTGTCACATTTGGAGACTAACGTTCCACATGGTGGCAACAGTTTCCTATGAAATTAATGCAAGTAGTCACCTTGAGACTTTGAAGTGATTCCTAATGTTAAAATGTTTTATTTACTATTAAAAAGTCAGGCTGGAAAGGCAATGATTTTTGTTCAGGGTGAGAAGACTATGCTGGGTAGGCCTTTAACTGCATATAGTTCCCCAATTAGTTGTAAAAAGGTGAGTTACAGAGCTCCATATTCTGTACAAAGAGACAAATGATGAGAAAGTTCCTATTTCTGTTCACAAAAGCCAGCTTAAGGGGCTATGTATCCAGGATGGATTTGACTCAGGGTGTCACATTAACTGAACATAGCAATCACACTAAGTGATCCTTGAAATACTATATTTTGTTTAGTCTTTGAGGCAGTAGCAGGACATATAAAGTTCCCATCAAAGGAGTTGGGAAAAAATTAGTTTTAATCTTTGATTCATCAACAATTTCTGGAACTGTTTTCCAAAAGTCAGTTTGTAAAAATTAATTGTGTGGGGTACATAGCCAATTTTATAAAAGATTAAGTCTCAGGAGAGTTAACTTACCAAAACCTATTTAATTTATAAGATGGAATATTGGATCTTTGAATGAAAACTAATAAGAAACTCCTCATTCTAGTATTAACAAATGCAAAAGTTATAAATTAAGAACATTTAAATTGATCCAGAAAACTGGTTCTCTTAGGAAAAAAGTTTAAAGAATAGCAAAGAAGAAAAATTAAAATATTATTAATTAGGGAAACTAGGTATTATTAAATTTTCTCATTTTATAATGAATAAACCCAGGCTCAGAGAGATTAAGTAATGCTCAATGTTACACAACATCAAAAAAATAACTACGAGTTGGTTTCTACTATGCGTCAGCATTATAGCAGGCACTAGGTAGCCATCAACGAACAAATTCAGAAAGAGCTGGAGCAAGTATACCAGTTTGGGTCAATTCCACCTGAAAGTCTGTAATCCTATAATAATATGTCCCTGAGACATTTGAGGTGATTTTTAAGGACTCCCAAGGGCTGAAGGTAGTTAACTGTGGCTGGACCCAGGTTAGGATGTCTGTTTTTTTATCCTAAACATTAGCATGACTTCTTCAACAGAGCAGAATTTCAGAACATGCGCGTTCAGGGAATGAGCATCAGAATGAGCTGGAGACTTCTGTGGATTCTGTTCATGGTTGATTCTCCAGCGTCTGAAATAGTGTCAGGCACATAGTCAATGCTCAGTTACGGTTTGCTGACGAACTGACTGGATGAGTGAAGATCAAAACAAAGAATGAGGAGGAGCGTTCTCGTTCCTTAGGTGGTGCCATAACTTTCTCAGTCTAACGGTTTTAGATCAACTTTGGGCTGTAAATACTTTGGACAAAGAAATAAATGTTCTGGACTCTCTTTTGCAATGTTTTGACCCACAGTTACAGTCGCACTGCCTCAGGAGTCTTCTGTACCAAAAGGGGGCATGCCACACCAGGGTGATACATAGCTGCACGCGTAGCCAGCCCTATTTTCTGTTATTCCTCTTTTATTGGGTTAAATTTTTATATAGTTGGAAATCAGATGACAGAATAGTCAGCCTTGATAAGACGTTACCAGGGGACCTTAAACCAGAAGGAAGTGGAAGGTGGCAGAGGCTATCTCACCGTTGGCCTTGGTTACAGGGTCACTGGTAAGCCGGTTGTATAAATACCAGCCTCGGGTCCTTTATAAAACTAGCTGGTCTAGTCACACCTCCTCTTAAACCCCTGTACCCTAAGGAAGCTTGGCTGTAGCATTTTGGGTCAGCAAGGTCAATTTAGGAATAGTTCCTCTCTAAATGAAACAAAATCCACAACCTTTATGGTTTATGCTTTCTTTTTTGTTTTTGTTGTTTTTTTAATCAGATGTAGAGAAGGAGCTGTACTGAGCATCCTGCAGAGTGTATGACTATGAGGTTCACAACCTCTGCCTTATTCCATCCTTTATTTTGAGATAATCTCTATTTTAGTTCCAGCATAGTTTCACAGGCTCTCCGTCTAGACCTCAGCCCCAAGCTCCCAGCCTGTCTCCTATAGCATGGGCTGGAAGTGTGAAAGCAAAACTAAAATTCCAAAAAAAGCATTGTTTAATGTAGAATTATATTTTGTATTAGGTTATTTAAACATCTCTAGTAGTTTTCTTTCCTTTAAAAGTTTTTATTTTTCAGGTTTCAAAAATAATAAAAGATCATTGTAAATAGTTATGGAATAACAAAAGGTATAAAAATAAAAATGATATATAATCTCACTGCTTCCACATAAACTGTAGTTTCTTCAAGACTTGTATCTATGCAACATTTATGTTATACTGTGGACACGCACACAATGGGTGTCCTGCTTTTTTTTTCTTTAATCGTATTTACTTACCTCTTTCTTTTTTTGCTCTTTCTCTGCTATAAGTTCAGCCCTTCTTTTAGCAATCATATCATCCTATTAAAGAAAGAGATAGTAAAATTTTGAATGTATAATGATAAAAGTATTTTCTATGTATTAATATTATAAACACACACACACACACACACACACACACACATTTTTCCCTGAAGTGGGAATAACATTTGGGTAGAAGGATGGTAAGTTTCCAAAAAAGTGTATGATGGCGGAGATTATGTTACTACATCTTTGTACCTTGGAACCACTTGATTAGCCATTTTCCTTCAGAGGGATAAATAGCCCTTGGTGCCAGTCACTCTTCTAGAAACTTTAGAATTCCTTTTCAAATTTATTACTTACTGATTTGCTTTTGGTGAAGAGGTGGAATTTGTACATGGAGAAATAGGAAAAAACTTGAAGGCAATCTGTTGAAAATGTTTGATAATCTTTTATAGAACTATTAAAATATAAGAGCATAATAAAACCTAAAAATACATACTCATATACAAGTGAGGAAAGTATGTGTACTTTGGATACATTCACAGACATGGCATACAGGCAGTCCTCCAGGCTTTCCAGGCCTCTAAATCTAATGCACTGAATTCTTATCCTTTGATATGTCCCCAAGATTCACATGGAAACTAATGAGCCCCACTTAGGTTTTGGGGCTCATTGGCTCAGGGCTCTCTAAATTGCAATCCCTTTAAATCCTAGGATATTAGAGTGGTGCCTGAAGACATGCTCTGGGGGCTCATGTCTAAGCCAGCAGGGTCCTGCTGTTTTTATCTGGCAAGTAGTGTGTATACATTCTGAAGAATTTATTTTATTGACACTCAAGAAATATTTGTAGATAGACTTATAAAACTAAATGGAATTGAATTCATTTACTTTTTAAGCCCTCAGAGATATTCTCCAGCTCTTTAGCAGGAGTATCCAAACTTTCTGTGTTTCTGCACCACACTGGAAGAAGAGTTGTCTTGGGCCACACATTAAATACATTGTGACAAGTAATTGCAAAAAAAATCCCATAGTGTTTTAAGTAAACTTATTATCTTGTCCTGGGCCACTTCACAGCCATCCTGGGTTGCATGTGGCCCATGGGCAGCAGGTTGGACACCCCTGCTTTAGAGGGTATAAAGTTACAAAAACTCTTATTCTTCCTTTTTAAAAAAAAACAAAACACCCAGAACTTCAACAGCATAAAAAAGGACACAGCAACCATAAAAAAAGAAACCAGTCAGAAATGAAGGATACACTAACTGAAATGAAGACTAATTTACAGGGAATCAACAGTAGAGTAGATAAAGGCAAGAATCAAATCAGCGATTTGAAATATAAGGGAGAAGAAAAAAACCACCCAATCAGAACAGCAAGGAGAAAAAGATCTAAAAAAATGAGGATAATGTAAGGAGCTCCTGGGACAACCTTAAATATACCAACATTTGCATCATGGGAGTGACAGAAGGAGGAGAGAGAAAGCAGAAATCAAAAACTTATTTGAAAAAATGACAGAAAACTTTCCTAATCTGGTGAAGAAATTAGACCTACAAGTCCAGGAAGCATGGAGTCCCAGATAAGATGAACCCAAAGAGGCCCAAAACAAGACACATCATAATTAAAATGCAAAAGTTTAAAGAGAAAGAGAGAATATTAAAAGCAGCAAGAGAAATGCAGTTAGTTACCTATAAGGGAGCTCCAATAAGACTGTCAGCTGATTTCTCAACAGAAACTTTGCAGGTCAGAAGGGATTGGCAAGAAATATTCAAAGTGATGAAAAGCAATGACCTACAATAATGTTACTTTACTCAGCAAAGCTATCATTTAGAACTGAAGGAAAGACAAAGAGTTTCCCATACAAAAAAAAAGATAAAGGAGTTCGTCATCACCAAACCAGTACTAATGAAATGTAAAGGGTTTTCTTTAAGAAGAAGAAAAGAAAGATAAAAAAACATGAGCAATAAAATGGCAATAAATACATATCTATTAACATTTGAATCTAAAAAAACAAAATGAACAAGCAGAACAGAAACGGACTCATAGGTACAGAGAACATTTTGACAGTTGTTAGATGGAAGGGTTTGGGGGAATGGATGAAAAAGGTGAAAGGATTAAGAAGTACAAGTTTATTGTTACAGAATAATCATAGGGATGTAAAGTATAGCATATGGAATATAGTCAATAACATTCTAGTAACTATGTATGGTATCAGATGGGTACAAGACTTAGCAGGATAATCACTTAGTAAGTTATATACTGTCTAATCACTGGGGTACAGCTGAAACTATTATAATATTGTATGTCAACTGTAATTGAAAAATAAAAAATGATTTCAAAATTAAAAAAAAAAATCTGGGAGGTGTAAAACAGAAATAACCCCACCATTTTTATTATTACTTTTTTTAAAAACCAGAGTTTTACCATATATGCTTTAACTATATAGTTGTGAAAACAGACACTTTGTATTTTCACACCATAGAGAACACTGTATATATATACCACAAAGAAATGCCAAATTATGCACAATAACACACATACATATTTTGAGTCTATTTTTCCTCTGACCTTTTCACTCAAATAAGTTGTGGTTAGTGAAGTTTAATTATTATATGTCTGCTAAATGCTATCACTCTTATGAGCACTGCACTATATGCATACCTTCATTTTTCTGCTCAAAACATATCTGCAAAGCAGACAGTATTATTCTTCTCCATAGGTCAGTTAACAAAGTCAGAGGGTTTAACTCATGTAATGTCACATGGCTAGTGGAGGATGGTGTAAGAAGGTTCCGGGTAAGGGAGTGGAAAAGTATATGGATGTTGGGTGCTACAGAGGAGGGTTTGTATTTGCTCTAACTAAGGAAGACAGTTAGAAAAAGGGCCTGAAATCTCTTCCCTTTCAAAGGTGATTTTAGTTTTGGGAAAAGCAGAAGTCACAGGGTGCCAAACATGGCTGTAGGGGGGCTGAGTCATCTGGGTGATTTGATATTTCACTGAAAAACTCTGCACGAGATGTGATGTATGAACAGGTGCATTGTCATGATGAAGCTGCCAGTCACCAGCGGCCTTTTGAATTATTGAAATAGTTTCCATGGAGGAATGTTCAAGCTTAACACAAACTTTGATGCAGATTTGTTGCTTTATTCGTTCATTTTGAAAGAGATGGCCACACAGTGCACATGCTCACTAAACAGCGTCTACTGCCCCAACTGACTAGTAGTGAAGTCATCATTGTTCATGCATGCACATTCTAGTCCACCCTCCTTGGCTGCCAGGTTACATCAATGTTGCTCAAACCATTCTTGTTATATTAACAATGGCTGGACTTTTCCAGGACAGACCTTGTCATATACCTAGAAGTGGGATAGTTGGATCATACGATAGTTCTGTTTTAAATTTTTTGATTAACTTCCAAACTATTTTCCATAGTAGCTACACCAAGTTACATTCCCACTAGCAGTGCAAACGGTTCCTTTTCCCCAGCCTAGCCAACACTTACCTTTTGTCTTTTGATGACAGACATTCTAACAACTGTGAGGTGCTATCTCATTGTGGTGTTGATTTGCATGTTCCTGACAATGGTGATGTTGAGCACTTTGTCATGTACTATGATGGGCCATTTGTATGTCTTCTTTGGAAAAATGTTTATTCAGTTCATCTGCCAGTTATGTATGTATGTATGTATGTATGTATGTATGTATTATCCTCGCTTGAGGACATGCTTATTGATTTTGGAGAGAGGGGAAGGGAAAAAGAGAAAGAGGGAGAGAAACATTGATGTGAGAGAGAAACATTAATTGGTTGCCTCTCCTTTATGCTCCCCAGTCAGGGACCAAACCTGCAACCTAGGCATGTGTCCTGGTTGGGAATCAAACCTACAACCTTCCAGTTTAGGGGATGCTTCAACCAACTGAGCCACACTGACCAGGGCCATCTGACAGTTTGTAATTGGATCTTTTTTTTTTTTGATACTGAATTGTGTGAGTTCTTCATGTATTTTGAATTTTAAGCCCTTATCAGATACATAATTTGCAAATATTTTCTCTCACTTGGTATATTGTCTTTTGTTGACAGTTTTCTTTGCTGTGTAGTTTTTTAGTTTGGTGTAGTCCCACTTGTTGACTTTTGCTTCTGATGTCATATCCAAAAAAAACCCCCCAAAACCCAAACATTGCCAAGGTCAATTTCAAAGAGCTTACTCCCTATATTTTCTTCTGGGTTGTAGGGGTACTGGAATGCGCATGTGTGAACAATGATGACTTCATTCTACTAGTCAGTAGGGGTAGTAGATGCCATTGAGTGAGCACGTGTACTGTGTGGCTGTTGCATTCAAAATGACTGAGCAAGGAGTTTTATGGTTTCAGGTCTTATATTCAAGTCTTTAATCCATTTTGGGTTGATTTTTTTGTATGGTATAAGATAGGAGTCCAGTTTCATTCTTTTGAATGTAGTTGCCCCATTTTATGAACATCATTTATTGAAGAGATTGTCCTTTCCCCATTGTACATTCTCAGCTGCTTTGATGTAAATTAACTGACAATGCACATGTGGGGTTATTTCTGGGCTCTGTCTCCTGTTCCATTAATCTGTGTGTACAATCTGCTACTGAACTCTTCTATCGAGTTTTTCAGTTCAGTGTTGTACTCTTCAACTCTGTGATTTCTGTTTGGTACTTTCTTATATTTTCTGTCTCTTAGTTGAAATTCTCATTTTGTTCATTTACTGTTCTCCTGACCTTGCTTAGCATCTGTATGGCCATTATTTTGAACTCCTTATCAGTAAATCATTTATCTCCATTTCAGTGAGCTCTGCTTCTGGAGTTTTATCTTGTTCTTTTGTTTAAAACATATTCTTTTGTTTCTTCATTTTCTTTGACTCTCTGCGTTGGTTTCTGCACATTAAGTAAAACAGGCACCTCTCCCAGTCTTGACAGAGTGGGCTTATGTAGAAGATTAACTTTATTTTTCTTTAAAGATTTTATTTATTTACTTTTAGAGAGGGGAAGGGAGGGAGAAAGAGAGGGAGAGAAACATCAGTGTGTGGTTGCCTCTCACATGCCCGCTGCTGAGGACCTGGCCCGCAACCCAGGCATGTGCCTTGACTGGGAATCGAACTGGTGACCCCTTGGTTTGCAGGCCCGCACTCAATCCACTGACCCACACCAGCCAGGGCAGAAGATTAACTTTATTCATCAGCCTGGCCCACATTCTTGGCTGTTTGTCAAACCTTTGTGATTGTCCAAGCTACCTTCTTTGTTCTTTGTGGCTTGCAGAAGTTGAAGGTGAGCTACAACTCATCAGTGTCCCAAAGGGAAGACTGCAGTCAGCACAGGCTAATGGGAAGTAAGACTTTCAGGCAGCAGTTGTTTTGATGGTTGATATGGGTATTTTCTTGTTCTCCCAATGTGCAGGAATAAAATACAAACTCGTGCAGCTAGTTTCTGTGTTTCCTTTGGAGAGAATTGCTTTGTATATAGACTCAGTGTGTTCACGGGAGGAGGTGAGTTTGGGAGGCTCCATCTTGGGCCAGAACTCTGGGCACTCTAACGGAATGTCTATCACATTTAGTTTATCCATTCATCATTTGATGGACATTGGGTTGTTTCTACTTTTTGGCTACTATGAATAATGTGATTACAAACATTCATATACAAATTTTTATGTGGACATGTTTTCATTTCTATTAGATTCCTAAGAGTAGAATTGTTTGGTCCCTATGACACTTTTGAACATTTTTTGGAATATTTCTCATGTTACAGTTTTAGAAAAGATGCTAAGCTAATATCTGGATCTTTTCCACTACAGGTTTACATAGCTTTCATGGATGGTGCCATAATTCCAGGAGCTAGTGAAAAAACCACTGATAATTTTAATTCTCTGTGTTTCAACGCCTGCTTTACTTGCTGTCTCTTCCACGATGCTCTTGTGTCAGATATAAGGATACTTTGGTGCTACCACAATCTTTAATTTTATTTGCCCTAGAGAGAGAAGCATTAATATACGGATGATCACTTAGGCCTCAAATAAATCTTAACTCTTTAATTACAAATACTCTTAATATTTGATGAAAAACATTTTCATATTGACTGTAGTATTAAAATCAGAAACAACATTTTTGTAAAGACCGCTTTATAAATTGAATAGATGCTGAAAACATTTATTCTCATATTCTTTTACAAGATACATACCTTGATTTTTGCCTTCATTTCTTTAATGAGTTTTTTCCTTTCCAATTTCATCTTTTGTTTCAGCCTCCACTTTTCAATTTGGGGAGGCAGGAGGCGATCAGAAATATCTTGATCATCCACTTGTATTAAAACAGCAGCATCTGGGAAAAATCCATGTTCCACCAGAAACTGGGCCTCGTCAGGATATCGTGGGAACCCATCTAATATAAAACCTGTGGAACTAGGTATATATTTCATAATTTACTTAAAATATTATATTATAAATATTGAATTAAAAATGAAAAAAGTGTGCTAAATCTCACCTTTATATAAGATAGGCAATGAGTAGTTTAAAAAGTAGTGTATTTTAGTTCTTTTAATGTTCCTACTTGTATAAATATGATGTGTCATCTCTTAAATGTATTAAATTAAAATTATAATATTTATACTTATATTTATAATATAGATAAGTTCTCTTTAACTGTAAATAGGCTTTTTCAAATAGTCTATTTGATGAGAATTAGGAGAAAATAAAATCTCTGCCTGGGAGAAATGGCCAGCCTCATGAGTGTGTCACCCTTTATAAAAAGGTGGGTTTGGCCAGCCTACCTTTAGTGGGAATCCACCCTTCAGTAGTTTTTCTTTTAGTGATGCTTCCTTTCCTGAGACAATTTGTACCCTCTTCCCTAGG
The DNA here is from genome assembly GCA_004026545.1 of Mormoops blainvillei. Lineage (NCBI taxonomy): Eukaryota > Metazoa > Chordata > Mammalia > Chiroptera > Mormoopidae > Mormoops > Mormoops blainvillei. Next base: position 154,670 of record PVJD01000776.1, read on the forward strand.
TCCCCTTGCAACTTATGGCAGTTACTTATGAATGTATCCTGGCTCATATGTATTAAGACAATTATAATCAAATAGGATTATCAAACTTGTTTGAGAATGATGAAATCTGAAGAATCATGAAAATAACTGGAATGTTAACACTTTCATTGTGGAGTAACTAGAAAAGAATCAGGCTTTGAGAACTTCCCTTGCTTAATTGGGAAAGTCAATATTGGTCCCCTTTTGAATGAGAGTTAATCCTGCTTATCTAAAATTTGGTTTGCTTAAATATTTACATTTAAATATATGTTTTCTTCTTAATATGAAGAGGACTATCATGAACATTGATAGTTTCAGCCCTTAATTGACATAAAAATGTTTTCTCTCTTATTAATGGACAAATTTCCATAAAATGGCCATAACATGTATTCTTTCCTTTAGAGATGCCTTGGGCATCATCTCTTTTGTGAGGAAAAATTTCATTCCTACTATTCCAGCTGTCACTTCTTTGTCAATGACTTCTAAATCTTTACCTTTACACCCAATCTCTGTTCTGAGTTTCAATTCAGAATTTTCAAAAAGCTGCTTAGTTTTTCTATCTCAGTGCCCGTCAGGAATTATACATGCACCATAGTATCAAAAATCATAGTTACTGTTATTCTTCCACACTCCTGTTCTTTCTAACTCATAAGTATTCAGGTGGCAAACTTCAGAGGTATTTGGACTACTCCCTCAGTTCCCTCTTGGTTCTCATAAATACGAACTAAGTCTTGGTTTGCCCTCCTCTGCACCCACATTTCCATTTCTAACATTACGCATTAATTCAGGTCCTTATGACCTCTCTCCAGGACTAAAGCAATGCCCTTTGTAAAATATGTTGATTCTTTCCAGATTATAAAAGCAACAAATCTCACTAGAGAAAAAGCAGAAAATACAAAAAAGTGTGAAAAATGCAAAATTATCTATAATCTCATGTTCCAGAGGTTATTGACATTTTTTCTTTCTGGTTTGTTCCTCGTGTGTCCATTTCTCTATCATATCATAAATGGCACTGTATCTTCTTTTTTAACTTACCATTAAATGACAACGTTTCTTATGTTATTACAAATTCTTCATTAAAACACATTTTAATGGTTGTATAACATTGTTATTTTATTTAGGCTTTTACAATTTCACACTTTTAACTCTTCAAACCACATGCTTTTAAAAAAAAGTATGGTACTTAAGGTCAGGAGCTAAATTAATGAAGAACAACTCATGACTGTTGTTGCAGGCAACTTACCTATGTTTACTATGACTAATGATCTAATTTAGGGAACAAGAAATTAAAATTAAAGTTGATGATTCATAATCCCACTCACTCATTTAGGCCAGGGACTAAGTGAAAGATTTTCCAGAGGAGCACTGGGACTGGCCAGTTACTTGAATTCTTTATGATATAGTTTCTTTATCTCCAAAATGAGATAATAAAAGTTTCTATCCCATAGGGTACTAGTAAGGATTAAGTAAATTAATATGAATAAAATATAATAAAACAGTACCTGGCACATAGTAAGTTCCATTTTAGTGTTTGCTATTAGTACCGTAAGGATTATTTCACAGTCTTTAGGTGGATACCAATGCAAAAGATTCTGGTTTAGGAAAACAAAGTGGAGTTTTAAAGTCTGGTGACCTGGAGATTCCTAGATTTTTCCTGTGTGGGGTCAGGCTTGTTCTTGGTTTTCGGTTAAGGGATAACACTATGGACAGCTATTAAGTGTTCTTAACTGTAATTACTAAAAGGTACATCATGGGTTCAGGTCATGGGTTCTCAACCACAACTCTACATTAGAATCACCCAGGAGGCTCTCAAAAATACCAGTGTCTGTGTGCCAAACTTACATCCCTAAAGATTTTGATAGAATTGTTTTGGGGTAGGGTCCCTGGAAGCAGTATTTTAAAAATAATTCCCCTGATGTTTTTAATGTATAGAATCACTAATTTACATGACAGTAAAGGAGAAAATTCTTAAATTTATGTTGGGTTGCATTTTAAACTTTTGAGAATAAGGCAAATTAGAGTCCATAAATATATAATCCTATGAAAATTAACATACCGTATTGGTTCCTTAAACCACCACTCAGAAAGAATTGCGTCAAGAATTTCGGGAGGCAATGGTTCATTTTCCATTAGATTTAATCTGATTGCTTCTTCTTCTTCTGTAAATTGTACTTCCAGGGGCTAAACACAAAAAGAAAACAAAAGAAATTTAAACCTCTATGTTAATTAACAATACTCTATTGCATAGTTGATTAAGATGAGACCTGTTTTTCTCAGGATATTTTTTTATACTGTTGCTTGTAAACCTTTTAAAATTTGTGCTCTTTTCTTTAAGCCCATTTTAACATGGTTTTAAATATTAAATTATACATACCTAAGAGGAGTTACTAGCTATTAGCATAACTGATTTTCATACATGGCCGCAGGATATCTGTCTTATCACTTTTTGTTAAAACCTTGAGCAATTTCTATCATAATCCTGTAAAGCTTAACTGATTTTTGTTATCTATCTTAGAATGATTAAACCTAGGTCCTGATTAAAGGGTGGGCAAGACAGGAGGTCATCTGAAATACAATCTGTACCATTTACAGGGGATCCTCTGAGAAAAAAAGGGCCTAGCTATACCAGAAAAGGTTAAAAAGTGAGTTAGAATGGAGAACTGCTTTCTCTTTATATCCCCAGATAGAAATCACCTAAGAGAATCATACAAAGTTTCTTATGAGGCATCATGAGACTTAAAATTTTGAAATTCCCATTGGCAGTAGTGCAGGTTTTTATGATACAAAATAAAAAAAGCAGAGAACACAATAATGAAAAACCTTATAGTCTAGGTCAGACGTATCAAATAACACAATCCTAAGTAAATGCTATACAACATTCTTACTAGGGAAAGCTTTCCTGATTTTTATTGGAGTCATGTGAAATTCAGTAATTTTATATTCTAGATTAACAGTAAGATTTGTATCTAACATATGGAGAGGGTGACTCATAAATGACTTTTATGGGCTAAGTTTTTTCTTTTTCTTAGAAACTTTATAGAGTTTTATATTGCTTTTATTCTACTTTCCAAAAGTAATACCAGTACACACAACTATCTGCAAAGAGAGAGTCAATATTACTACCGGCTTCTTTGTATTTTCGTCCTCAATCTTGATATTGGCCTGAACTGCAAGCTCTTCAAGTTCTTGTTTTGCAAGTTGTTCTTCCTCAGTATCTTCTTCAAATTCAGTTCCAATTTTCTTTTCAGTTTTGAGCATTACTTTTTCTTGGAGAAATTCTTCAAACTGAATGTGAAATATGCCCAAGTTTTCTGCTAACTGTCTCCCACAGACAGTTTTGCCAGAGCCATGGGGGCCCAGAAGGCATATTCTCAGTGGAGGCGCCTGCCACAGAGGGGTGGGTCAGCGAGAGGTGGGGTAAGGGAGAGTGAAGAAAAGAAAGTTTTGAGTAATTAAAAAAAGGGCTAATTAACTGCCTCCCCCAAGACTGAATTATCACTTCCTAAATTCAAGGATATTTTGACATTAGGATGTAAATGAACATGATTCACTGCATCAACAACTGTTCACAGGGAGCATTAATAACCATAAGATCATCTTGATATCTTGTGCCAAAAGGCATTTACTAAAATAGAGGTTTCTTGTAAGTTTTAGTTTAAAAAGAATGGAAAGATACTTTTTTGGAATAATAAAAAAGTCTAATAAGTTCTATTAAAATGGTATATCAAAATGATCAAGCATTATGAGATTTATATAGAAACACATAAACTTTCTATGGTATAATGTTGAGAAAAAATTATAAAATATTATATACACTGGAAAGAATGTGAAAGAGGATGAGAAAATAAAACATAATAATCAAGACTTGTCTAAAGCTGGTGTTACTGTGTGTGCTTTGTTTTAAAAAATGAATAAAATATTGCCACAATGTGATCTTTAATTATTGTAGTAAAATATACATAACATAAAACTTACCATTTTAACCATTTTAAGTGTACAATTCAGTGGCATTATGTAAATTCACAATGTTGTGCAACCATCACCACTATCTCTGCAGAACTTTTTCATCATCCCAACTGGAACTCGGTACCCATTAAACAGCAAGCTCTAGTCTCTCCTCTTCCCTACCCCTGGCAACCACTCTTTGGTTTTCTGTCCCTATGAATTTACCTTGTATAAGTCCAATCATTGAGTATTTGTTCTTTTGTGATTGGCTTTAATATTTTTTAAAGAAGGTAGAAAACTGTTTTAAAGGTGATAAACAAGTAAGGATTAAAATGTTTGCACAAGTTTAGGAAAAGGTCAATTGTTCTATAGCCACTTCGACTAGTTTTAAAACAGTTTAATTGATCAAGAGCAACTCACCTCTGGGAATACTCTTTTGCAATCTTGTGAATCAGTGTCATCCCTTGTTCTTCAGAGTCAAGCAATCAGGCATGAATTTGCCCCATGATCATGCCTCTGAGTGTGAACCAAGTTAACAGCAGTCTCACCTGAGTAATCATATTTCTACAGAGGATGTCAACCCACTGAAGGCCATGAACCCGTGAATCCCACAGTTCCCGCAAATCCTGTCTTACGATCTGCTCAGAGAGACTAACTGGTTGCAGATGTGATAAGTCCCTAAAAAGTGCACAGGAGCAATCATTAGAATAGGAAAACAGTTTTCACCTTTAATGGTTCATTATGAGCCACATACTCCTGAGGATGCTCCAAAAATTTTTCTCTAGCCTCCGGACTTGAAAAGTAGTAAATCTTTTCTCGATATTTAGCTGCTTCTTCTGTGTTGCCTGGTTGTAGGATGAAGTTTTCTTTGAGAACCACTGGACAGAAGTGTTTTGTATCTCCCAAATGCCTTTTTTTCTCTTTCATTCTATCTTCATTCTAGAAATATTATTTAACATTTGGAGAATATTTTAAAAAGTATTTTGATGCAATACTAAAGAGGGAATTATAAAACAATGTCTCTCAAAAATATTTAATACATAACAATATACCTTTAAAACAATTTTAAAGGCCAGTTCTTATAGCACCTTTTTAAGAAAAGCAATATAAAATTATTTATTGACCACTGTTTACCAGTATTTCAATAAAGTAAATAATATACAGCTGGATAACATTCTGTTTACTACAAAGTTATTGTTTTTCCTGGCTTCTACTGAATGAGAAACCCAAATACTGAGACTGAGCCTACATGTAAGGAATGAGTCGGAGTAAAAACATGCAAGTCAAGACTTTAGATTATAAAATTTGTTCACCCATTTATTCCAGCAGGTCTAAATTGCCAAAGTCTCTAATGATCTGGTTAGCTTCCATGAATAAAATGTTACGTAGTCCATGGTCATAACTTTTTAGTCAATGTAACACAGGCATTTAAACCGTTTATAAAGGAATGGCTTATTAGGCAAAACCTGTAAATAAGTTTTGCTTGCCTTATTAAAACATACCAGGGTTTGCCTAGTTTTCTCATCGGGGAGGGGAGGTTGTTGGTAGTGATAAAATTTTCTTTTAGGGGTTTTGCAAATAAACTTGCATTTATAATTGTAGATATGGACATGGATCCTGATGTGGCTGCTTTTACATTGTCCAATTTAGTCCTGGCTGGTGTGGCTCAGTGGATTGAGCACAAGCCTGTGAAACAAAAGGTCACCGGTTTGATTCCCAGTCCAGGCACATGCCTGGGTTGTGGGCCAGGTCCCCAACTGGAGGCGTGAGAAGCAACCACACATTGGTGTTTCTCTCCCTCTCTTTCTCCCTCCCTTCCCCCTCTCTAGAAATAAATAAAGTCTTTAAAAAATAAACACACAAACAGTCCAATTTAAACTGCTTACATTATATTTAAATTGCCCAATTAATTACAAATTATATTTTTAATTTCAAAGGTTAAAGCTTCAGGAAAAATTTCAATTTAATTTGAAATGATTTATTTCTTAGGTTGTTGAAAATGATGGCAGCCCAGAAACATGAGCTTATCTATGGTTTTGAAATGCTATTTTTGTTTTGGTTTTAAAAAAAAAGGAAAACCATTTACATTTACATATGTATACACACCAACCATCGCCCGCCACCACCCCTCCCATAAATAAAAAACCCACAATGATCCTTAGGCATATATGACTAAAACACAAATTCTGACTGTAATGATAATGGAGGTTTCCCCCAACATTTAGAAAAGCTGCTCTCTGATGCAGAGGAAAGAATATACCACGGTATCGAGTGACCTTTTGTGATAACGGAAGCGACTACAGAAAGCTTTTGTTCCATAGTAACCAGTACTCTAGATGCAAGCCCCGGCAAATACTCCCCAAGTACTACTTCAGAACAAACATATCAAACTTGATTTTTGATAGAATGTAGTTATTTCTTCATGCTAATAAATCAAAAAACCAAGACTCAGGTTTTTAATATATATATAAAAGTATATAAAAAGCAGCACAAACAATTATTGGGCTTCGTCTTCTGGACAAGAATGTCAAGTTAGTCTCTCTTCACAAAAAGCAATTGCAATTTGAGGACACTTCATATTTGCCTCTTTTGCCAGCACCAAACTGCCTCATCTGAATCTTTGTATTTCATGAAAAACATTAATTCTTCATTGCTGTCTGTGGCACCAATTATTTGTTCAAGATAAAGACCTCTGGCAAAGCCTCTTGGTTTATCAGCAGCATCTCTTTTCTTCTTTGATTTGCTTTCATCGGATTCACTGTCAGTTTAAAACTTTCTTTTTTTACCATCTTTTCCTTTACCAGCTTTTTGAGAATTAAGAAATGTTGCAATTAACTATGGACAATCTAAATTTTCTTCAGGGTCCCAAGTATTGTTAGCATCTGTGAATCCCTTCCACTTCAGGAAATACTCCACCTTCCCATGCACTATGTGTTGCTTCAAACTTTTTTCACTACACACTCTTCAGTCTCTGCCTTTTCAACTTTTTGACTCTTTCAATTCTGTTTCTTTCCCATTTTTTGCAACGTATGTTTATTGGAGGCCATTTTTAGATTTTTTAAAACTGTATTTTATTGATTATGCTATGGCAGTTGTCCCATTTTTTTCTCCCTTTTATCCCCCTCTGCCCTGGACCCCTCTTCCTTCAGTATATTCCCCTCCCCTTAGCTCATGTCCATGGGTCGTACATATAAGTTCTTTGGTTTCTCCATTTCCTATTCTATTCTTAGCCTCCCCCTGTCTATTTGGTACCTACCAATCATGCTTCTTATTCCCTGTATCTTTTCCCCTATTCTTCCCCTCCCCGTTGATAACCCTCCATGTGATCCCCATTTCTGAGATCCTGTTCCTGTTCTAGTTGTTTGCTTTGTTTTAGGTTCAGTTATTGATAATTGTGAGTTTGTTGTCATTTTACTGTTCATAGTTTTGATCTTATTCTTTTTCTTAGATAAGTCCCTTTAACATTTCATATAATAAGGGTTTGGTGATGATGAACTCCTTTAACTTTGTCTTATCTGGGAAGCACCTTATCTGCCCTTCCATTCCATTTGCCGGATAGAGTAATCTTGGATACAGGTCTTTGCCTTTCATGACTCTGAATACTTCTTCCCAGCCTCTTCTTGCCTACAATGTTTCTTTCAAGAAAGCAGCTAACAGTCTTATGGGAACTCCTTTGTAGGTCACTGTCTCCTTTTCTCTTGTGGATTTAAAAATTCTCCCCTATCTTTAATCTTGGGTAATTTAATTATGATGTATCTCGATATGTGCTTCCTTGGGTCCAACTTCTTTGGGACTCTCTGAGCTTCCTGGACTTGCATGTCTATTTCCTTCACCAGATTGAGGAAATTTTCCTTCATTATTTTTTCAAATAAGTTTTCAATTTCTTGTTCTCCCTCTTCTCCTTCTGGCACCCCTATGATTCAGATATTGGAATGTTTTTAAGTTGCCCCAGAGGTTCCTAAGCCTCTCCTCATTTTTTTGAATTCTTGTTCCTTTATTCTGTTCTGGCTGAAAGTTTATTTCTTCCTTCTGTTCCAAATCATTGACTTGAGTCCCAGTTTCCTTCCCTTCATTGCTGGTTCCCTGTATATTTTTCTTTATTTCACTTTGCATAGCCTTCACTTCTTCCTTTATTTTGTGTCCATAATCATTTCTGTGAGCATCCTGATTACCAGTGTTTTGAACTCTGCCTCTGATACCTCTTCATCGCCATGTTTTATTTTTTCCGGAGTTTTGTGTTCTTTCATTTGGGCCGTATTCTTTTTTGACTGCAGACTTGAAGAGTTGTTATTCACCACCTCTGTGCTGCTCCAGATCCCAAGTCTATGGTGTCTCTGGCCCTGCATGCCTACAGCTCGAGCCACTTCTGAGGAGGAGGGGGCCCGGCACTTGTGAGTAGGGCTGCTGCTGCAAGAAGGTAGTTAGCCTCTGAATTAATTAATTAAAAAATCAGTTTCTCATATCCCTCTAGGTTCACATCTCAAGCTTCTTTATTTATTTAAAGAAAATATGCAGCACTGAGAATCAAGGTACCCAGTCCTCTACAGACATAGGTATAATGAAAAACCCCAGGATGTGCTCTGGTGCAGAATCAGTTTCTAAAACAAAATTAAGAAGGAAAAGCTGAGTCAGGGCCACAACTGCTTACCTATTGAAAATGAAATGCGAGATACTTCAGGATTTGCTTTGTTTGCTACGAAGTGGATATGTAATCAAATAATTTGAAAATATTTTATTTCATTTTATTGGAAATGTGTAACCTATTTTCATTATGAAAAATAAAGAAACTATGTGTAAAGTCCTTTAAGGATTCTTGCAATTTATTTATTTGAAGAGTTCATTCATTTTTACAGAGAGGAGAAGGGAGGGAGAAAGAGAGGAAGAGAAACATCCGTGTGTGAGAGATACCTGGATAGGTTGCCTCACATGCCCCCAAACGGGGACCTGGCCCACAACCCAGGCATGTGTTCTGGTCAGGAAGTGAACCAGCAACTCCTTGGTTTGCCGGACAATGCTGAGCCCACTGAGCCACACCAGTTGGGGCTACTGCAATTTATTTAAAGCAATGGAAGTACATTTAAAAATAATTTTCTTTGTTATAAAATACATGCTTATGTAAAAATATTCAAAACTCATCACAATTCATAAAGAATAAAAATTTTCTTTCACATTTTCCCTTCTAATACTATATTAAAATTCTTAAGTTTTATATGTATCTTTCCAGACTTTTTTTTCTAAGTATATCCAAACAGCATACATACAAAAATAGACATATACTTAGACACAAATACATTATTTTAAAAAATACCAATGAACTAATACTTTACAAGATTACCTACTACATGTCTCAATTTTTTCTCCAAAACAAGACATAATGAACTTTTGGTAAATGTACAAAAATGAGACTAATCTCTATTTTCTTGCACCACTCTTTTAAAATTTAAAAAAATTTTTATTATTCTTATAATTTTAAGATTTATTTTTTCAGTTACAGTTGACATACAATATTATGTTAATTTCAGCTTGTACACATAATGATTAGACATTTATATAACTTACAAAGTGATCATCCTGATAAGTCTAACCCAACTGGCACTATACATAGTTAGTACAATATTATTGACTATATTTCCTGTGCTGTACTTTACATCCCTGTAACTGTTATTTTGTATTGCTTTTGTTCAATTTTTGTATAAGGGTTGTGCAAGCTTCATAATGAGCTGGGAAGTACTGATCTTCTTCTATGACGTAGATGGTTTTAAACAACATAGGAATTATCTAATCAACAAAGGTATATTAGAAATGACCTAAAACTCCTGCTATTTTTTATTATTAAGCTTTTGTCTTTCTTCCTAAGCAAATTTTAGTAATTCATATTTTCAAAATTCATTTCATCTTGATTTTAAAGTTAATTTATTAGTATAAAGTTCCTGTAATTTAAATAACCCTCTTTTTTATCTGATTATATGTCAGTACATTTTTAAAAAGACTCTATTTCTTTTTAGACAGAGGGGGAGGGAGTGGGAAAGAGAGGGAGAGAAACATTAATGTGTGGTTCCCTCTTGCACTCCCCCTACTGGAGACATGGCCCGCAACCCAGGCATGTACCCTGATTAGGGAATCAAACTGGCGACCCTTTGGTTTGTAGGCCAGCGCTCAATCCACTGAGCTATACAAGCTGGGAAAATACATTTCTTTTTCAAGTGTATTTTACTGCTTCCTCTTTTTACATAATTTGACTTGATGGAAGTTTCTCTATTTTATTGCCAGTGAACCAACTCTTTATTTTTGGAAATTAGGTCTACTGTTTTTATTTGCTTTTGTTTTCCTATTTCATTAATTTTTGCCTTTAATCTCCTGCTTTCTACTTTCTTTTGATTTATTTTGTATGCTTTTTTCCAGGTTCTTGAGTTGAGTGCCTAATTAATTTTCCTAGTCTTTCTTGTTTTTCAATAAATGCACTTATGAGGAGGGACCCGCCCCCAAAACTGGAATTTTCTTGTGGAGGGTGGGCCCTTTGTAGTACAGGTTTCTGCTACATGAGTTTTCTAGGAACCCATCTGTATCAGTGTACCAGCTAGCGCTGTTGTGAGAGTTATGTATGAACAAACAGTGAAATAATTTCACTGTTTGGCTTCAGTGAAATAATTTTAAAGATTTTACTTACTTATTTTTAGAGAGAGGGGAAGTGAGGGAGAAAGTGAGGGACAGCTACATTAGTGTGTGGTTGTCTTTAGCACGTCCCCTATTGGGGACCTGGCCCGCAAACCAGGCTTGTGCCCTGACTGGGAATCAAACCAGTGACCCTTTGGTTTGCAGGTTGGCACTAAATCCACTGAGCCACCCCACCCAGGGTTGAATTTTTTTTGACGACTCTTCCAACAAGCTTGCTCATTTCATGATAACACACCTGCCTACAATGTGCTGAGTTTTCAGCAATGTTTGACAAAAACAGCATGATCTCCATGCCCACCCTCCCTACTCACGCAATCTTGCCCTGAGCTACTGTTTTTGTTTCCCTGGATGAAAAAAGTCCTCAAAGGGAAAAGTTTCACCAATGTGGAAGGGGTGAAACAAAAAATGGCAGAAGCACTAAAGGGCATCAAAATCAATGAGTTCAAAAACTGCTTTGAACAGTGGAAAAATGTCTCAAAAAGAGTGTTACATCAAATAGAGAGTACTTTGAAGGTGACTGAAGTTTAAACATGTAGGAATACACAATTTTTTATAAATACTGTTTTTTTTGGGGGGGGGGTTCTCTCCTGTATGTTTATCTGTGAAATCATCACCCTAATCAAGATAATGAACATATTCACCAATACCACAATTTTCTCAGGACTCTTTCCTGACCCTATTTTCCTTCTACCTGCCCCACCCCCCAGGCAACCACTGCTGTGTTTTCTATCAGTATAATTAGTTTGCATTTTCTAGAATTTTATACAAATGTAATTGTACAGTATGTTTTCTCTTTTGTCTGGGGTCTTTCTCTTGGCATAATTATTTTGAGATTCATCCAGATTGTTGTATGTATCAACAGGTCTTTTATTTATTTTTGGCTGTGCACTATTCCAGGTTTAATTATCCCCATTCCTGACACTTAGACCCTTTTTAGTACTACTCAGTGGTGAGTGGGAACAGGCATTACTTCTGGCTTTGTGTGAGATCTGAGTATTGATTGGTCCCTCTAATCTCATCAGGTGGTACTTTCCCTGGCCACTAACAGTTTTCTAAGATGCAAAGCTGATCAGTACTCTGCTCTGCAGGTCTCTGGAGTTCTCTCTCTGTGCACTTCTTTCCTCTCTGGTCTTTTCCCCATGTACTGTATCTACTTTGGTACCCTGGGATTCTCTGCTCTCTTTCTTCTAATAAAGGGGTCTTTCACGCTCTGCCTGGGTCCCTCCTCCCTGGCCATGGCCTGGACAAGGTGCACAATCTTGTAGACAGTAAGCTGGGGACAACATAGTGCGCACCTCATTCATTTCCCATCTCTCTGGGAACACTGTGCTTCACTGTCTCACATCAATGTATTAAAAACTTTATTGACCTTAGGGAGAGAGAAAGAGAGAAAAGAGAGAGATAGAAAGTGGACAGAGAAACAGTCTCTCAACATCGATTTTTGTTGTTCTACTTATTTACGCATTTATTGGTTGATTCTCGCATGTGTCCTGACTGGGAATAGGACTCACAACACTAGTGTATCGGGGCGATGCTCTAATCAGTTGAGCTACCTAGCAAGGGCTTGTTTCATGTATTTTATCTTGTTTTTCAGTTGTTTTAGGCAAGAGGATAAATCCAACCCCCTTTACTCCATCTTCCCCAGAATGTTGAGATTTTAGTACATATCTTTGCAGAATTTTTCTTATAAAATGGTATACATCTTTTGCTTTTGTTTGTAGAGCACATTTCTTTCCTTTTTTTCTAGTAACATAATCTCCTCCCTCTTCTCATGGAGAACTGCTTATTCCACATTCCAAGGAGCTCAAGTGGACCAGGCAATCACAGTAATTCCCCACCTCATAGTCATTGGGTGGGCATGTTGCCAAGGTAGGTTCAATCATACCAAGTCCTCTAGTTACTATGATTAGTCAGGGCAACTGACTGAGACAGGAGAAGCAAAGTTTCTTCTTGCTATTTTTCCAGGTGGATATAAGGATAGAGTGTTGTTTTGCCCCCTAGATAAAAATTTCTAAGAACTCCTGGCAGCTATATCTGTTTTGACGAAGGCATCTTTGAAGATATAATTAAGAATCTCAAGATGATATGTATAATTTATTATCCAGGTTGTCCCTAAATCCAGTGATGAGTGTCCTTATAAGAGAAGAAGCCCTGGCTGGTGTGGCTCAGTGGACTGAGTGCCGGTCTGTGAACCAAAGGGTCACTGGTTGGACTCTCAGTCAGAGCACATGTCTGGGTTGCGGGCCGGGTCCTCAGTTGGGGGTGTGTGAGTGGCAACCACAGATTGATGTTTCTCTCTCTCTCTTTTTCCATCCCCTCCCTTTTCTCTGAAAATAAACAAATAAAATCTTTCAAAAAAAAAAAATTGTCTGGAGCCTCCAGAAGCTGGAACAGGAAAGGAAAGATTTTCTACAGAGCCTTAGAGGAAGCAGGGTTCCACTGAGAACTTGATTTCAGAATTCTGGCCTTGAGAACCATGAGGGAATTAATTTCTGTCATTTTAAGCCTTTCAGTTTATGGTACTTCCTTTCTTTTTTTTTAAAAAAGTCCTATATTTTCTATTGTTTCAGTCTTTTACAATGTATATGTCTTACTTTTTAAAATTATATTTTATTGATTATGTTATTACATTTGTCCCAACTTTTTCTGCTTTGCTCCCCCTCCACCAAGCTATTCCTCACTCCCTCAGGCAATTTCCATATCATTGTTCATGATCATGGGTCATGTGTATAAGTTCTTTGGTTACTCTATTTCCTATACAGTACTTCACATCCCCATGGCTATTCTGTAACTGCCTATTTGTACTTCTTAAACTCCTTGCTTCTGCACCCGCTCTCCCATACTGGACTTCTACCTGGCAACCATCAAAATACTCTCTGTGTGCAGGAGTCTGTCTCCGTTTTCCTTGTTTGCTTAGTTTTTTAGATTAACTTGTTGATAGGTATGTACTTATTGCTATTTTATTGTTCGTAGTTTTGATCTTCTTTTTCTTAAATAAATCCCTTTAATATTTCATATAATAATGGTTTGGTGATGATGAACTCCTGTAGTTTTTCTTATCTGGGAAACTATCTGCCCTCTGATTTTAAGTGATAGCTTTGTTGGGTAGAGGTGTCTTGGCTGTAAGTCCCTGCTTTTCATGGCTTTGAACATTTCTTGCCAATGCCTTCTAGACTGCAATCCTTTGAGATATCAGCTGACAGTCATATGGGAAATACCCTGTAGGTAAATAACTGTTTTTCTTTTGCTGCTTTTTAGAGTCTCTCTTTATCTTTACCCTTTGGCATTTTAATTATGATGTGTCTTGGAGTGGGCCTCTTTGTAACCATCTCGTTTTGGACTCTTTGTGCTTCCTGGACTTGAATGTCTATTTCCTTCACCAAATTAGGAAAGTTTTCTTTCATTATTTTTTTTCAAATGCCAGTAGATTTCTAATTTCTTGCTCTTTCTCTTCTCCTCTGGTACCCTTATGATGCAAATGTTGGACATCCTGAAGTTGTCCAGAGGCTGTTTATACTACCCTCATTTTTTTGGATTCTTTTTTCTTCTTATTGTTCTGCTTGGTTTTTTTTTTTTGCTTCCTTATGTTCCAAATCATTGATTTGATTCTTGACTTCATTCACTCCACTGTTGTTTCCCTGTAAATTGTTCTTTATTTCAAATAGTGTATCCTTTGTTTCTGACTGGATCTTTTTTATGCTGTTGAGGTCCTCACTAAGTTCCTTGAGCATCCTTATGACCAGTGTTTTGAACTCTGCACTTGACAGATTGCTTAGCTCCATATTTTTTAGTTCTTTTTCTGGAGTTTTGATCTGTTCTTTCATTTGGGCCATGTTTCTTTGTCTCCTCAAATTGGAAGCCTTCCTGTGTTTGTTTCTGTTTATAAGGTAAAGCTGCTATCACTCCCTGTCTCAGTGGCATGTACTAATGTAGTTGGTGTCCTGTAGGATCCAGTGGCACAGCCTCCCTTATCACCCAAGCTGGGTACTCAAGGCATGTCTTTCATGTGAGCTGAGTATACCCTCCTCTTGTAGTTGAGCCTTTGTTGCTGTTGGCAGATCAACGGGAGAGATTTACCCAAGCCAGTTAGCTGCAAGGACTGGCTGTGACCACTTACCACCAATCTCTGCCCTCTGTGGAGGATCAGCTGTGCAGGGCAGGGTGGTGGTGCTCCAATATGGTCTGTAGCTGCCAACTGGGTGTGCTGGCTCTGGAGTTTCCCAGGTGGTGCAGGCCAAGGTCAGCCCCCACCAGTGTTTTGCCCAGGGCCACCATGCCTGAGCTATAAAGCAATCTGAGATGGCTGCTACTTGAGCTGGGCTTGGAGATTCACAGGTGAAGCCAAGTTGTGAATCTAGGCTGGTTGCTGCTAGTGCTGGGCCTGGGGACACTTAGCAAGAGGTTTGGGGACTGGGGGTTCACTGAGGTTGGCTGTTGCTTGTTCAAAAAGATTTAGGAAGCTGTGAAGCATGAGGCAAAATCAGCCATTCACATGGAAAAGCCAGTTAACAGCTATTAGTTGGGTGGGACAGAGCCTCGGGGAATCTCCAGGGCGGGGCAAACAGTGTTGGTCAGGTTGATGGGAGTCTCAGATATGGCACCCATTGTCTCTGTGGCTCTGTGTGGGGAGGGTTCAGAAAAGGCACAATGGCCTCTGCCCACCTTTCTGTCAGGGAGAAAGCAGTCCCCCAGCTCCCACCTTGATGGCAGACAGTTCAGTTCCTCCCTATATGCCACTGGTGCCTTTCAAGCTGCTATCCTGGTGCTAGAGCTCAGGCGGAGTGAGTCTGAGTAAGTTTGTGTGTGGCTTCTTTAAGAGAAACTGCTTGGGACTCTAGAAGTTTCTTCCACAGACTCACTCCTCGCTGGTCTTTGCAGCCAGAAGTTATGGGAACTTATCTTCTTGGCACTAGAACCTTGGGCTGGGGGGCCCGGTATGGGGCTGGGACTTCCAATATATCTCTCTAAATTTTTACCCACCACACGTGGATATGGGACCATCCCATTCTGCATCTCTTCTCCTCCTACCAGTGTAGATGGATGTAGTGTCTTTAATTCTGGAGTTGTCAGGATTCCATTCAACTCAATTTCTGACAGTTCTGAAGTGATGGCTGTTCTAAACTTTAGTTATAATTTTGATGTGGTCATGCAAGGATGCGAGCATATTTACCTGTGCCACCATCTTGACTGAAACTGTGGCACTTTCTTATAGGTAGCCTTAGGAAACTAACACAACAGGAAGAACTGATTTGTGTTGTGATAAATAAGGGAGAGGGGAAGTGAGGGGAGGACACTGTTATCAATCAAGACCATACCTAAAAATAAATTTTACAGACTGTCTGAGACTTGTCTGCAAGTACAAGAAAGAAACATTGACTTTGCAGAACAGAACCAGACATGAAAGAATGGCAGAAGGATGACTGAAAGAAGAGAATCTGAATATAGGAAGGACAAAACCTGCATCTGTTAGCCACCTGGCTTAAGGTCTCAGAAGCTCTGTAGTGATAAAGTGCTACACTGCATTCTGAAAGTTGATACCAGAATCACTGTATATAACATTCATTGTTTGATACACATATATTTTGATTTAAACTTACTTACAACTGTATGTTTATCTAACTTATTACATCATTTTGTTTCATTCATAAAGCCCAAAATTAAAAGAATCACTTCTTATTTTATTATCGATAGGTACCTGAATTGGGTGGCTATCAGTTGAGAATGGTTATCAAAATTTTTGTGACAAAGGAGTAGATTGTTTGCTAAAATGAGTTGTTCCTGCTTGAAAATACCACTCATAAGTATCATGCAAGCAGCCTCTCAAAGATGCCACTGCTGTATTTTACTTAAAACACCCACTTCTGTTAAATTATAAAAGATTTCTGTCTTGTCCCGGCTGGGTGGGTCAGTTGGATGGAGTATTGTCTTGTACACCAAAAAGGTTGTGTGTTTGATCCCCAGTCATATGCTCCAGGAGGCAACCAATCCATGTTTCTCTCTCACATCTATGTTTCTCTCCCTCTCTCTCAAATCAATTTTAAAAAAATGTATCCTCAAGTGAGGAGGAAAAAAATTTTTAAAAAAATTTCCGTCTCTAATATCTACAGATTTTTCCATGAAAAATTTTTTTTATTGATTTCCCTTTTCTTTTTCAATGGGTATAACATAGTGCCTAAGTGCCCTGGCATTTCAGGGATCAGGTGAAGCTGGGGTGGAAGCAAAGTGTGTTGAAAATGTTTATGTATAAAATTGAGGAAGTATGCTTGTTTTCCTGGGGTCCGAGAGTGCTAATTACCATTCTGGGTATGTGTACTTTCAGTGACGTGACCAATGTGAAGGAGCAGTAATAAGACTCATACCTCTTCCTCTTCCTCTTCTTCGCCTTCCAGCTCCTCATCAACCTCCGCTTCAGCATGGAAGTCCTCCGTTTCTTCCTCGTAATCATCTATATTTAACTCCCATCCAGCATACTGGAAAGGTTCTGGAAGGAAGGAAGGGAGGGAGGGAGGGAGGGAGGGACATTTGGGAAGATATTTTTACAATAAAATGATATTAGTAATATTGGTTTGGCCAAGAAGTCTGTACGGATTTTTCTGTAGAATAAAAGACACATTTTTCATTGTTAGCAAAAACTTTACTGATTTGGATATTTTGAGTATGTTGGCTATCTCCACATGGTATAATATTGATTGTTCTCAATTAATGCCTTCATTTGACTGCTATCAACTTCAACTGTCCCACCTGACCAAGGAGCAGTGCCCAGCGAGAAATCTCCAGCACAAACTTCACAAACTTCACAAACTATTTTTGACACATTTGATCAGTCACAGCACGTTCTCCATTCACTGAACAAATCTTTTTCTGTGTTTCAGTTGCATTTTTACCTTTCTTGAAATAATAAAGCATAACACGCCAAAAATACTGTTTATATTCTTCCATCTTCAATATTAAAGTGGCTACACAAAAATTCACCAATTTTGATGTTTTTTTAAATGCATGCTGATCTGACAGCTGTCACAAAACAATCTAACAAAATTGTTTTGAATGAAGTTAAAGACAACTAAGCACTAGAGCCATCTTATGGAAAAAACCAAATGAAGATTTTGGCCAACCCAATATTACAGTAATCTAAGATTAGAAAAATAATGGCAGTGACTGGTCTCTTAGTATAAATGTGTATGCAAATTGGCCTTTAGAAATTCTTTAAGTGATGACTGGCCAGTTTGGCCAGTGCTCTTTGTTTCTCCCACAACTGTTCTGATTGATGGGAGCCTGCCCGATGAGAGTTGTTAAATATTTTAAACATCATCCCTGGATAGACTGAATGTTTTACTTTATGGGCCATCAAGACAGGCTTTAAAGTTGCACAGCGCTTTTAGTTCTACCACCTGCTCTTGACAATAAGCGTTAGGATTACAGCCCTTACTTTCCATAGTCTCAACTGCTTTTTGAAGTAGTTCCTCTGGAGTTTTGCCAGCAATCTCCAAGTTGCAAATTTGAATGGAAGAGTCAGCGATTGCTGTTTCGAGCGGTTTCCATGTGGAGATGAAAGATATGATCTTCTCCTTAATTGGTTCCATTTCAGGAACATCGGGATAAGCATCTTCAGGAAACTCAGGTAGTACAACTTTTGTGTAAAGGTTAAAGGAAAGAAAAAAAGAGGCTTCAAATATGATATTTTTATCCATATTGCCTAAATAATTTATACTTTATAATATTTTAAAAACATATGAAAGAAATAAACATGTAGTTCTCAACAATAATATACATTTATAAATTCATATTTTAATCATGCTTCGTTTCTTGTATTGGCTATGGATGACTTATTATCTATTAATAAAATTACTTCAATAATTAATACATATTTCATACGGCATCTTTAACTGTTGATAAAATGTATAAAATTTGAGGAAAACAGTGTTATAAACTGCTTAGATACACTTTCAATGTAATAAGCTAAACAAATACGTGTCAGCTGGCATACAATGGAAAGAGAAGTAAGTAGGAAGTCAGTATTATGCCTAAAATAAGGGACTAGGCCCTTTGCAGGAGAATAAGAAAAGCACTTTCATGCACTAACCGCTTTCATTTTACGCACCAACCTGCTTCGGATAATCCCGTTGCCAGGTCCTCTTTGGGCTCTTTTGGAATTTCTGCCCCAACGTTAGTTTCCTCAGGAGGCTCAGATACTTAGAAAAGAAATCTAAGAGTTAGCATTTGACTTTTAAGACATTGCTTCTTTATGAAAGTTTTGGCACAAAGAAAATTTCCAAACACAGTTTAAATTGTACATACTATGTCTAATTGAAAATATAGTTCTAGTTAGGAAAAGTATGGCATAAGAATACCTAATAGTATAAGGCAGAAAATGACGAATATTATTAAATATACTAAAGGACAATGGCCAGAATAATAACTGACACATGATACATACAATTCTGACTGGTATCAGCCATGTCTAGAGTGCTGAGCTAGAACTGACCCTAAATGGAGTAGAAGGCTGACTTTAGACCATCCAAAGGAGTTTCCCTAGAAGAAACAGTAAAGAGATACAAGGCAATAAAACTAAATCATCTCTTACACCTGTGACATTGTGAGACACTGTGGACACTAGAACTTTCTGGTTTAATGTTTGATGTGTCATATTTAATACATTTCTTATTTATTTATTTATTTTTGGTATTTTATGGCCTGTCTTCTTGCAAAAGGTAGGTGGGTAGGAGAACAGCCAGCCTAATTGTTTAGGTACTGAAGACAATACTGAAGTTTCTGAGTGGGAGCATAAGTCAATGGAGGTATGGGACTCTTATGAAGGAAACTGGGTGTTTCATCCTGCTAGCTCCTCTGTTGGGCACAAGGGATATGATTTTATACTTATTGTCTCATAAAGCTAATGCCAACCACTGTGATAAAAATATCTATGTTGAATTTGAGATTTCTCAGTGTGAAAGTTCCCATTAGTCCTGACTCTTTTACCAGATGACAGCAGGTTCCTAGTCCTTAATTGCCCCAGGCTGGATTTGGCTGCAGGTGTTTGGAGACCTGTAGTTTGTAGCACTAGTTTCTAATCCAGTATTAACTATGCTTGGAAGCATTTACGAGCCTAGCCTCACTCCCACCGTGGTGGGGTTCCCTGTCTCGCTGCTTTAAGCCCTCTCTCCAGTCCTGAGAGTGACTTTCATTGCCCAAAGACTCCTTCTGGCCTTGCTCCGCCCACCAAACTGCACCTCTGCAGCAGGGTTGGCTCCGTGGCTGTGTGATCTCTGCAGTTGGACAGTCTCTCACTCAGAATTGCCTCTTAGTGTAACGCTCTTTGGTTGTCAGTTTGAAATTTTTAATACTTTTATCTTTGAATTTTGTTTTGTAATTAAAATCCAAAGGGCCCCCAATGGGACAACAGAGCATGCCAGAGACAGGTACAATATGTGTTAGCCAGTCCTTGCCAACTCATTCTTATGAGAGTTCCTGATGGATCATCATGAGTATAGATGGGGACCCAAGACATGTGGGAGTAAGTATGACTGAGGGGTGTGGGCAGGCAGGCAAAGATGCTGACAGATCCAAGAGACCATGCTTTCCCTTTGAACTAGAACTTGCTTCAGATGCAGAAAGAAGGTGATAGCATTCAGAGAGACAAGAATGGCCATGGAACCCCATCACAGCCTTTCTTACTCATGCCACTTTCCTCTGGTACACACTTAGGTTGAAAATGATGACACAGAAGGAAAGGAAAAGATAGGGCAACCCAGTGTTCCTTTTTCTTTCAGTCTTTCCTTAATCATTAGAAGTTAAAGGTAGAGAGTGTTGGTAGAATACATGCATATTAAGTAAAGAGATAAAAAGCTGAGTTAGTTTTGTGCATAAAACTTACCAGTATTCTGGTAAGAATGAAATACATATGTATGTATGAGCTGTGAAATATGAGTTGTGTTAATTTCAGTGATTCTTTATATGAGTTAAATACTCGTTTATTTTATTTTACTTTTTTTGTATATTTTATTGATTATGTTATTACAGTTGTCCCATTTTTTCTCCCCTTTATCCCCTCTGCCCTGCACCCCATCCCATCATCGGCACACCTCTTAGTTCATGTTTATGGGTTGTACATATCAGTTCTTTGACTTCACAATTTCCTATACTATTCTTAGCTTCCCCCTGTCTATTTTTTTTTTTTGGTCAACATTTTCCCGCCGCCACTTTCCCCAGCCCCACCCATCCCCACCTCCCACCCTCAATCCTTCCCCCATTTGGCTTTGTTGATAGGTCCTTTATGTATGCTCCTTGATGACCCTTCCCCTCCTTTACCTGTTATTCCCCTCCCTCCTAAAAAAAAAGATTTTATTTATTTATTTTTAGAGAGGGGAAGGGAGGGAGAAAGAGTGGGAGAGAAATATCAACGTGTGGTTGCCTCTCATACGCCACCTACTGGGGACCCAGCCCACAGCCCAGCCATGTGCCCTAGACTGGGAATCGAACGAGTGACCCTTTCGTTCACAGGCTGGCACTCAATCCACTGATGTATAGCAGCCAGGGCTGAGTTAATACTCATATTTTTATTTAAAAATAACATTTATTTAAAAAAAGATGAATGGTAAAAATCATGCTAATAATTTAAATTTTTAATTTTTCTTTACTTAGAATGACATTAAATAGCAAATAAAAGTCAATCCATGACAACTTGTGAGAGACATCATGGAAGAAAAAAAAAGCTTTATATTTTAGTACCTTTAGTGGCACTTCCCGCCTGCTGTGTGAACAACGTGCCCCACAAAGGACGTAGATAGGCCTGGCCCTGAGCACGAGGATAGGGCACAGCAGAATCGGCTTTCCTACGGCACTTCCAACCATTTGATTCGGGATACATGGCAGTTCTCTGGGGGCTCATTCTCCATTTGTAGCCTGTTTCCATTTTCTTAACATATATACACAAACACAGCAATGGGCATAAGTAGAATTAAGGACATGGCTGTGAATAAAGTCTAACCTGATGCAGGTTCTGTTTCAGGAATCTCAGACACTTCAGACTCCTCAGGTACGAAGCCCCCGGTCTTCTCGTCTTCCTCAAGGGCTTCAGACCCCTCAGGAACATCAGTCTCCTCACCTTCAAACTCCTCATCAATCTCAGGGTCAATCTCTTCCACTTCTAGAAAAAAATGAGAAGAAGTAAATTATCATTCAGGTTAAGTCAGCACACATTAATTGGGTGCTAGGCACTCTATTAAGTGCTGAGACCCAGACAAAGAATCAAGAGTGGTCCCCTGCCGTCCTGGAGCATGGGGTTTAATGAGGGAGAGAGAGAGATTTTCTATATATTTTACATATTAAAATGTAGTGGTAAAGGATTATAGTCATGTACTCAGAGTGTAATAGGCGCACCAGCCTAAGGGTTCATTTAAAAGAGGAAATGTTTATAGCAGCCCCAAATATTATAACAGTAAAAAACTGGAAACAGCTCAAATGTCCATTTAATAAGGGAATGGGTAGATCTGCACTGTCTGATACACAGCCACTACATCAGGCTATTGAGCACTTAAAAGGCTTAATGTGGCCATTGAGCCCTTGAAATGTGGCTCGTCCTGAGATGTGGTGTAAGTATAAAATATACAATGGATTTCAAAGATTTAGTATGGAAAATTAAATGTAAAATATATCAATAATTTTTGCATAGATTACATGTTAAAATAGTGTTTTGGATATACCATATTAAATACAATTTATTTCACTTGTTTCTTTTTATTTTTTATGTGGCTACTAGAAAATGTAAAGTTACATATGTGGTTTGCATTATATTTCTATTGGGTAGTACCAGGCTAGACTCTGTATTTCCTTATAGCTAAGAATGAATAATAGAGTGGTTAACCAATACATTAAATGGAAATTTTAAAAGCATAACTCCAAATTTTCAGTAGCTGCTGATGCCGATATAGTTGCTGATGATCAGAAATATATGCATGGAAGTCTTTCAGGAAGAAGATGGGGTGAATTGTGGAGTCAGAAAATCCATCTTCTCAATTCCTTTAATAGACTTATGAAATTGACTGAAAACAAGGTAATTTCTATGCAAAGATGATGTGAAAAAAATAAATGAGCTTGATTTCTGGATTGTTGCGGAAATGCCTTCCTCTCAGTAAGTACCTTCCGAAAATCACATTCTAGTAGTGTGTGATACCTCTAATACCTGAATTTTAATCTAAATCTGGGTGATTACATCCCCAGAGGAAAGCATCCTGAAGTATCCTATATCTCAAGGTCTGACTAGAGCTGCAGGGCATGTGGCTTCCAAGTATGTGATTTGGAATGTTGTCGACCTTTGGTGTTACATAGAGATTTTTATGGTTATACACAAGAGAAAGAAGCAGAATTTGCTGAAAGCTACTAGGGTTTGGGATGAAGTTATGTGCTATACACCAGAAATTCAAGACGTCTTCAACTAAATATCTCTTTTGGTTAAAAAAAAAAAAGTAGTTCTACTACTTTTTTCGAGAACCCTAGTGAATAATCTGAGTACCATATAAGTCAGGAATGGATTGAAAAATGTCCTAAGATCTAATATCTGTGATTTTGACTAAGTATGTGTTATATAGTTATCTATTTCTTCATAATAAATTACCCAAAAATGTAGTGGTTAAAACAACAACAATCACATATTATCCTTGTAGCTTCTGGGGTCAGGAATTTGGGAGTGGCTTCTTGGTGGTGCTGGCTCTAGGTCTCTCATGAAGTCATCATAAAGATGTTACTCAGGGCCACAGTCATCTCTGTAGGCTTCAGTGGGGCCAGAGGATCACTTTCAAGGTGGCTACTTAAAGTCTGAACTGAGGTCCTTAGGGAGCAGAGATAAGCCCTGCCCAAATTCCTGACCCACAAAATTTGGTACATAATAAAAATGGGGGTTTACACTGTTGTGGTGGCTTTTTGCCCAACAATGGAAAACTGGAACAGATATTCTTCATTCTTTTGAGCCATGGACCTCTTTGGCAGTCTAATAAAACTGACAGACCTCCTTGTATAATAATGCATTCAATCTCATAAAATAAAATATATAAGAAGCCAATTATATTGAAATACAGTCATCAAGACATCAAAATTTTTTTTGTGCTATAGGAAATTTGTGCATCCTTACTAATGCATTAAACAACAAGAACCAGCAGCTGGTTTAATAATGACCATAATTTGGGAATAGTGATAAGCATACACAAGAGATATGAAACTATAATGCGGTATCTTCATTTCTATTGGTGACAAAGTTAAATTATTGCTAATACACTGTGGGTTTTTTTGCCTATATGAATTTCTAGTTGAAGGAAGAACTAAATTTTAATTAAAGATTAGTTAAAATAAAGTTATAATTATTTTTTCATTCAAGTTCATACCCCTCAATTTTATCCACGGACCTCAGGTTAAGAACTCCAGTCTTAAAAGAAGCTTGTAGGGTAAGTTCTTCTATAATGGAGATTGAAAGTTTAAGTGCAAATACAATGGGTATAGTAAGAGTTTAACTGTTTTGTCAACTTCTGCAACACCCTCGTGATGGAAGTAATCCCAACAGCCATATGTCTCATCTATGACTGGGGCAACCACTTTAAGGCATGCTGCAGATGTCGTGCTGCTGTGTACCCCTCTTTGAGGGTGCTTGACTAAGTGTCTGTGTCAGGAGTCTTCTTCTTATGAATCCATTACTCCCGTGACCACATAATTTATTACCCAAGTTGGAACACTTTGAGAGTGAAAGGGGGTCAAATAAATACTTAAGGACCCTAATCATAAACCTGGAGTCTCATGGTCAAATAAAGAAATATGGCAACCCTGTCTATAATTCACTGAAATACTATAGTTGCTTGTAATAATAATACAAAATTAAATGACATTATTATTAGTCATATCAATCTGTGTTTGCCTTTTGTTTTCACATTCATAGCTTCCAATAGCCTTTGACTTTCTTTTTCAATTCTCAATGCCTCTTCTTTGGTTTTTCTGAAAAAGAAAAGAGTTCAAAATTTAATTATCTTTATAAATTCAGGCAACTTACAAAATTATAAGATTTAAGGCTTAGAGTGGTAACAATAAAGAGTAAATTGTTTATAATATTCATTACATATTTTACTACACAATGTAAATGTTTAATTTACTCATATTGGGGTCAGTTAATTTTCAGGGGTTTTTTGGAAGAAAAGTTGGAATGTTACACTTTGGAAAGCTGTGGCTATTAGAAAACCTGTCAAATTAATAAAGGATTTTCTAACTACAAGTTAAAAAGGCAAATAAGAAAAACTGTACCTTTTTTCCTTCTGATTACATGAGAAATGTTCATAATATAATCTTAGGTGAAAAAGTATAATACATAACTATGTATAATACAATTTTAATTTTGTATTTAAAATAAATATAAATGATTAAAAGACTAAAAGAAAACTAATCAAATTGTTACTAATAACAATTTATCATGTTATTTCTTCCCTTGTGAATTCTAGGTAGCAAAATTATTTAAGTCACAGGTAAATAAGGTAAAAAGAAAAAAAATCTTTTCTGTGTTCTTTTTTCTTGCAGCGTCTCTTGAGAGTAGATATTTGATTTAGAATAAATTTGGTTTGGAACTGTGAAAACATCCACAACTCTACTTTGGAGATTCTAGAAGTATTTGTGAAACGACTGTTTTTCTTAGAATTAATTAGAATTGGATCAGTTAGACCATCATTTTGATATTAAAGAGGTTTAATAAATATAAATTGTAAGTAGATATTTAACAGCTTCATAAAAGATTCATTAACCCGTTGTATTATGCCAGGCAGATTTTACCTTGCTGCTTCTTCCTCTGTTTTTTTCTTTTGTAGTTCATTGAATAATCTTTCTAATATTTTAGAGTCAATTTCAGGCTTATTCTCTAAATACAGCCTATTAAGTAAACATTTTCCTGAAATGTAGATAAAGAGAATAATATTAATTTTGAAGTTCTATAAAGTATAGTGAGATACATTTTGAAAATTAACAATAAAAAATTAATTCTTCCTATATCCAAATATATTTTCCTTTAAGCATTTATTTAAATAGAGCCCAGGTTCTTTAAAATATTAAGAGACCATCTTAAATACTTTTTAAAAAGTATATATTGGCATGTCACAAATAACTAAAAGATGAAAAAATGCAGTATACTATATTTCCCCCTGGAAACTCTTTTTAAGTATATTTCCCTAAAATGCAAAATGGCAAAATATTCTTGGCCTCCTTGTCAAATATTCATTGGCCATGTATACATGGGTTTATTTCTGGTCTTTCTATTCTCTGTTCCATTGGCCTATACATTTGTTTTTTATGCTACTAGCATACTGTTTTGATTATTGTAGCTTTGCACACAGTGACAAAATAATTAAAATTTAGTTTTGCTATCTTGATGTACTTAATATTCCCACTTGAGTTGAACAAGGACTAATACATAGTCTTTGCCCTCAGCCTTACATATATTTCATTTAGAATTTATAGTGCTTACTGAGAGGGGGGTGTTAAATTCTCAGCTCTTGA
Organism: Mormoops blainvillei; assembly: GCA_004026545.1. Classification (NCBI taxonomy): domain Eukaryota; kingdom Metazoa; phylum Chordata; class Mammalia; order Chiroptera; family Mormoopidae; genus Mormoops; species Mormoops blainvillei. The sequence continues at coordinate 180,824 of PVJD01000776.1, forward strand.
GAATGATTATAAGGGCCTTCTGGAACACTCAGCACCCCAGCAAACTATCCTGGCCACCCGCTAGGGGGATGGGTGCCACATTTTGTATACCTCTAGGCTGTAAAGGAATTGCTGGGGTGGTATTTGTACCTAGTGAGGGTAGAGAGTTTTCCATTTTATATTTTAACTAAAAATATTATCCGCAATAAAAACCTCACTTTCAAATTTACATGATAAATATTTACCAACCATTGTTTTCCGTATCTGACAAACAGATGACTAAATCTGGTGTAATTCCTCTCTCGACAAAGGCTGTCCACAGTTCTTTTATAAGAGGGCAGTTGTCCAGTATCCATCCTCCATATTTTGGGGCACCAGGCAACCTCTTCTTGTTTTCTTCAACTACCTGTTAAAAAGTGACGCAATGATACTACCATCCTAGCTAGACAAGTCAAGGATTCTACGTTGATATATCACTTTTTGGGAACCTTAACCAACTGTCTTCTGAGTTCTTCTGACTTTGGGAAGAAAAAAAGGGAGCCACTTAATTTCAAAAAAGAAACTTAAAACAAGAAAGCTATACATTTTAAAAATTAAGAATGGGAAGCAAAAGCCTTTATTAAACAAATACAATGACACTTATTTTGCTATGTTATTCGATATTACAGAATTTAGATCCTAATTCAGAAGGTCTGGGATGAGGCCTGAGAGTCTGCATTTCTAACACACTCCCAAGTGAGGACAATCTGTGGACCACTATTTGAGTGGTAAGGTCCTAGTCCAGCTTGCCTTTTTATGCGACAACACTCTTCACTTCCCTTTTGCTTTTCATCCCTCAGTGAGAGAGCTGAGAGGTACTGAGATGGTTACTAATAGCCAGAGAGGGAACTGGGTCAAAACAAATCTTGCAGGTGCTTAATAAGTTCTGCTAAACTCTCTCCTACCCACCGCTGAGCAGTAATAGCTTCAATACAAGTATGTAAATTAGTAAGGTGGATTGGTGAATACACAAATTCTGAGGGTTTCAAACAAGCTTGTGTGACATCAGGTAATCACAGAACGTTAGAAGTCAAAAGGCAAGAGATGTTCATCCAGACACCTCTGACCTTTCTGGAATTCAAGATTATCTGCTTTATGAATTTCCATCTGAATGAAGTGTCTTTAGAAAAAAATTTTAAACATGTTGAAATGTATAACATAAAGAACTAGAGGGCAAAAAAAGCTATAGAAAAGAAATACAAGTAAAAGAAGGCAGAAAGACAAACACTGCATGATTTCACTTACAAGTGGAATTAAAAAAAACTAAACTCATAGAAACAGAAAAGAGATTGCTGGTTGCCACAGAAGTGGGTGGGGCCAGGGGGAAATAGGTGAAGGGGGTCAAAAGGTACAAACTTCAAGTTATAAGGTAAATAAGTCCTGAGGATATAGTGTACAACATGGTGACTACAGCTAACAATACTGTACTATATACTGAAAGTTGTTGAGAGAGTAGATCTTAAAAGTTATTACTATACACAGACAAAAAAGTAACTACGAAAGATGATGGATGTTAACTAAACTTACTGTGATAATCATTTTGCATACATACCTATATCGAATCATTATGTTGTATACCTTAAACTAATACAATATTTATGTCAATCGTATCTCAATAAAACTGGAAAGAATATAAGTGGTTAATAAAAATGTTACTATCTAATTTCAAAGATATGAAAATGAAAGCAATGTCAACGTATCATTTATAATTTTCTCATCGCATTTTTTTTGAAAAAATGTAATGACTTTATATTTTATCAAATAAATAAATCTTAATTTGTTTAATTATCCTCTTACTGTTAAACATTTATATAATTGATAATTTTATTATAACATTGTGCTCATGTGATAGATATCTGTATGTATAAATTTTTGTCCAAATATATAATTTCTCTAGGCCGAATTCCTAGAATTGTTTTTAGGTCAAAGAGAACAAGGAATAAAATTTTAAAAGCTTTGCATACACATTGCCACTTTGCTTCCAAATCAATTTTCACTTCTGCTATATGACTATATCATTAAAGCCTCACTAGTATGATTGTTGTAAGTTTTAAAATATTTCCCAACTTTACAGAAATCATCTTATTGTTTTAATTTTCATATTTTTATTGAAACTTGGACATTAAAATTTTTCAATTAACCATTTGTATTTAAAAAAATTTATTGATTGATTTTTTTTTAGAGAGGAAGGGAGACAGGAAGAGAGACAGAGAGACGGAGAGACAGAAAGATATCAATCTGTTGTTCCACTTATTTATGAATTCACTGGTTGCTTTTTGTATGTGGTCTGACCAGAGATCAAACCAGCAGTCTTGATGTATTGGGACAACGCTCTAATCACCTGAGCTACCTGGCCAGAGTTGTATTTTTTCCTTGATAAAATAACCTGTCTATATCTTTTGCCTGCTTTTGTACTGGGATATTAGATTTTTTTTGATTTCTAAAAAATCTTTATATTAAAGAATTAATATGTCATTTTATTATACTTTCCTCAGTTTGACCTTGGCCTTAAAATTTTGATTTTCATAATTTTTTAAATAAAGGGCGGCATTAAGCATTCTCAGCACTGATTTTGCTTTAAGAGTCCTTCCACCGCATTTGTGCCCAGAGTACTGGATCATTCCAAGATCACTTCAGTATAACTACATTTTCTTCAAGTTAAAAATGCCATTTTTAGCCCTGGTTGGTGTGGTTCAGTGGGCAGAGGGTCAGCCTGCAAACCAAAAGGCAGCTGGTTTGATTCCCAGTCAAAGCACATGCCTGGGTTGCAGGCCAGGCCCCCAGGTGTGAGAGGCAACCAATCGATGTTTCTCTCCCTCTCTTTCTCTCTCCCTTCCCCTCTATCTGGAAATGAATAAATAAAATCTAAAGAAAAAAAAGCCATTTTTACATTTAATTTTGTAATTTATATGAAATTTATTTTTCATGAGACTCTAGACTGGTTTTCCCCAATAGTTAATTTTATCAGCACCATTAAATAATTCTTCCTTTCAGATTGTGATGTAAACTTTGTTAGCATACAGTAAATTATTAATCTCTACTGAGGTCTGTTTCTGTACCTTTTCTGTGGTTCTGTTTATTCTTTTTTAAAAAAACATATTTATTGATTATGCTATTACAGATGTTCCAGTTTTTCTCTTTGCTATCCTCCAACCAGTACCCCATTCCCTCCAGCAATTCCCTCCTTTAGTTCATGTCCATGGGTCATCCATATAAGTTCTTTGGCTACTCCATTCCCTATACTGTTCTTAATATCCCAGTCTATTTTGTACCTACCCATTTGTACTTCTTGTAGAAAAGGTACATCCACACCTTTTCCCCCATTCTCCCCCTTTCCCCTGATGGCTGATCACTCTCTGAATGACCTCCATATCTATAATTCTGTTCCTGTTCTGCTTGTTTGCTTAGTTTGTTTTTTAGATTCAGCTGTCGATAGTTGTGAATTTATTGCCATTTTAATGTTCATAGTTTTGATATTTTTTTCTTATATAGTTCCCTTTAACATTTCATATAATAATGGCTTGGTGATGATGAACTCATTTAGTTTTATCTTGTCTGGGAAGCACTTTATCTGCCCTTCAATTCTTAGTGATAGCTTTGCTGGATAGAGCACCATATTTGCCATGAATAATGCGTATTTTTTTGACCAAATTTTTTAGGGAAAAATAAGGATGCATATTATACATGGGTAGTACTAATTTCATATCTTTATACATGTTTTTAATTCTTTTATTTATGCTTATGCATTAAAAGTTTAACTTTAGAAAGCAATAATGATATCTGAATACAAAAATAACACCCTGGAATATGATAATCAGTTTTGTTTCTAAATATCAATAAATAAAATATTGAATTAAAAAACTAAAACATAAGATTTTTTTCCTGAAAGTCTCGGCCAAAAACGTGGGATGTGCATTGTACATGGGAGCACATTATACACAGCAAAATATGGTAATCTAGGCTGTAGATCCTTGCATTTCATGACTTTGAATACTTCTTGCCAGTCCATTCTTGCTTGCAAAATATCTTTTGAGAAATCAGGTGACAGTCTTATGGTAACTCCTTTGTAGGTAACTCTTTGCTTTTCTCTTGCTGCTTTTAAGATTTTCTCTTTATCTTTAAACTTTGGCATTTTAATTATGATGTGTCTTGGTGTGGCCCTCTTTGAGCCAGCTAGTATGGGACTCTCTGTGCTTCCTGGACTTCTATGTCTATTTCCGTCACCAAATTAGGGGAGTTTTCTTTCATTATTTTTTCAAATAAGTTTTCAATTTCTTGCTCTTCCTCTTTTCCTATGTTTGGTATGTTTGGAGATGTCCCAGAGGCTCCTTATTCCATCCTCATTTTTTGGAATTCTTTTTTCTTCTTGCTGTTGTGATTGAATGCTTTTTCCTTCCTTATGTTCCCAATTGTTGATTTGATTCTCAGCTTCATCCTCTCTACTGTTGGTACCCTGTATATTTTTCCTTATTTCACTTAATGCAGGCTTCATTTCTGCCTGGGTCTTTTTTATGCTGTGGCAGTACCTAATGATTTCTTTGAGCATTCTGATAACTAGTGTTTTGAGCTCTGCATCTGACAGGTTGCTTATCTCCATTTAGTTTTTTTTCTGGAGTTTTGTTCTGTTCTTTCATTTAGGCCATATTTCTTTGTCTCCTTAATTTGGCAGCCTCCCTGTGTTTGTTTCTGTGTATTAGGTAGAACTGCTTTGACTTCCTGTCTTAGTAGCATGGCCTATTGTAGAAAAGGCACCTATAAATTGTGTGGGGCAGAGCCTTAGGTAATCGCCAGGGAAGGGCAACCTATTTCACCACTCTGTGGCTCTTTGTGGGGGAATGTTCAAAGAGGGGACAATGCTGCTGTGTGGCCTCTGGAGAATCCCCAGCAAGAAGGTGTCTTTTGGCACTCGCTCTGTTGCCAGTCACTTTACTTTTTCCCCTTCTCCCCATATGCCACTTGTGCTCTTCCAGCTGTTGCCCTGGTGCTGAATCCCAGAGTGGGTGGGTCTGTGTAAGTCCTAAGTCTGTTTCAGGCCCTTTAAGAGGAGTCTCCTGTGAATTCCTCAGTTTCTCCCACAGTCTCAACCCTCACTACTTTTTACAGCCAGAAGTTATAGGGACTTATCTTTCTGGTACTGGAATCCTGGGCTGGGTAGTCTGAGCTAGGGCAGGGATCACTTGCTTTCAAGGTATCCCTCCTGATTTTTATCTCCCATATGTGAATGTGGGACCACCTGTTCTGCCACCGCTCTGAGCCGCTCTGTGTCTCCACGCCTCTCTACATCTCTGCTCCTCCTACCGATCTGGATGAATGTGACTTCTTTAAATCCTTGGTTGTCGGACTTCCATACAGCTCTATTTTCTGACAAATCTGCGTGATATCTGTTTTGTAGTCTAATTGTAATTTTTGCTGTAGTTGTACATGGAGATGAAGTGTGTTTACTCGCACCTCCATCTTGAGTGGCTGTTTATTCTTGAATGACTATCAAACTTATATACTACTGTTGAATTTCAATACATTTTACCAGCTGGTTGAGCAAGGCTCTCTCCATTATACTTTGCCAAACTGTTCTTTCCTAGTCTCAACTATTGGTTCTTCCAAATCAACCTTAGAGTTATTTTGTCATTTTTCAAAATATATTGAGCTTTTTATTAACACTGAATCAATCCATAAATAATTTGAGAAAGACATCTTAAGATTTTATCTTCACACGTTAGTAACTAACTAGCTACTTATGAAAATAAGTTTCCTACTCACAGAGCTCACAGAAAATGGATGATGAGTAAAACAGTCTCCTGCACAGGCATCCGTTCTCTTGACAAAGACAATCTGGTATGAGCTTTGGTGGTAAAATCTGATGTGATTTAAACTCCCACAATCCCAGAGTCACAGAGTACCATCTAATGATACTACATATATTCCTCTATCAGAAGTATTTTAGTAGCACTCCCTTTAGATTTGTATCCTCTAGAACAAACTCTGAAAAGAATGGAGCAATGTTTCAGTGAAGGGCAAGGGCAGAACTTTCACAGTGCTAAAGATGTCCCTCACTTGCGTATCTCCTGCTCTGGGATACTTTGTCTCAACTCCCAGGCAGAGACGACAGCCCTGACCTTGGTGAGACTCCTACACCTTGCATATATCTATTTATCACTTAGCACGTGGTAACTCAGTTACTGGATTATTGGTCAGCCATCCCCCACCTTACTGATAACTTGTTAGAAAGAGCTGCGTTTAATTCACCTTCATATCCCTAGGGTCCGGCATAGTACAGGGCAAATAGTAGGTGCTCGGAGTATTTCTGCAGCAATAAATTGATGACAGAACAACCTGAAGAGATGCAAAGGGAGCTGAAAGACCTCTACTGGAAGCTCAGACAGGGATAGCAACTCACCTTGGGTATAGCCTGGGGCCTGAAGAGCCCACTCAATGTATTAATGTCTTATAGAGTGGCTGTATACTCTCACAGAACAATTTTTTCTTCTCACATAATTTTCAAAGTATGCCATTTCAAATTACACTGCACCATTTTCAAATTAGAGAGAAATACATAAGTTCATCGAGAGTCCAAAATTAATTTGTTCTCTTTGACTTTGCTCTGAATGCTTATTCAAGGTCTCTATGCAAAACAGACCTACATGGATATCTTATTCTTTATAAACAAAAGGCAAGTTTTCTGATTTGCCATTGGTAGGGTACCTGAGGCTTTAATTTCCCTTCAGATTATAAAATCACTCATGTGTCCATCCATCTCACTATGAACACACATTTAGGGTGGTTGGATAAGATTATTGATGGAGGAAAATGTGTCTTGGTTTACAACTAGTTAGATGAAGTATGTAACTTTGGTACTGGCCTCATCTGCACCATCTTTTAACAAACTGAATGGAATTAAGGACAATAAAACTTAATGAAGAACTAATTTCAAAGCTATAAAGTTATATTGCATAATTGTTGATAAACAAAAACTTACAAAGAACATAAGCAATTGTTCACTGAGGTACCTTATACATAACAGTGTTGACTATAAAATGTAGATGAATTTGAAGGCTACAGATTTTAGTGCTGTCAAATGAGACCTTAAATTAATTATACATATACTAGGTTAACAATTTCTCAGCTTCTGTTAAATTAATGATAAAAATGAAGAGCCTGCATTTCTTACCTCTTCCAGGACTTCCTCTAAAATTTCGGCATATTTTTCATATGGCTGTTCAAAGTTCATATCCTTTGTCATTTTCACAGTCTCCTGTATCATAGAAGCAACCTCTGGATGATCTGCGGTGACCTTGTTTATTAAGTCTTCTGTTGAGTTTAAAGTAAAGTAAGTTAATAAACTAATGCTATTAGTAATTTCAAGGGATAATTCTATTTGCAATAGAACATAATTTTTAATACCTGACCCAGCAAAGTTCTATCTTTGTGTTACTGAAGCACATGCTAGAAAAAAAGGGGAAATAGACTTGGAAGAAAATGTCAGGTCAGGAATTACAAAATAACAGAGCAGTGGCTTAAAGTCAGTGCATTGGAATGAAAAGGAATGAGGCAAAAAGTCCTGTCAGGCGGCAGTCAAAACTCAGGAAGCCAGGGAGAAGAGGTAGGCTCCAAGCAATGCCGGGGGTCAAGCTAAAACACAAGCATTTAAGGAATGAGTCAGAAAACGAGATGAATACTTCTATTACAAGCATGAGACTACCTAACACAAGAAGAAGGCTGGAGATAGGCAAGTTGGAGGAATGGAAGAAAGGGTGGCATAGGCTGGTTTCTCAAGCGTTAGACTTGATTCTTGCCCTCATTGCTCGCTGAATGTCTCCTTACACGGCCAAGTTTGCTCACAGGCAGCATCATGTTGTAAGGAGACAGGAGACTGGCAGCTCCACCTGACTCCTGTCCCTCTGTCTTTTTATCCACTCATCTACTGATGGACACCTGGGCTGCTTCCAAATCTTGGCTATTGTAAATACTGCTGCAATGAACAAAGGGTTGCATACATTCTTTTGAATTAGTGTTTTGGGTCTCTTTGGCTATATCCCCCATTTAAATATAGACATTGCACTGGTTTCCCTTTCATCTGTGAAGGAAACATTGTTAACACCTAAAGAACAGTATTAAATTCCCCAAGAACAGTAGGTAATTCCCCAAAAAGGTTGAGATATGGGTCCAGGGACCTAGGATTCATGTTCCTAATTTTTTAAAGACTAAAATAATAGGCATAGTAATAAAATAGATAAACATATCTATCAGCAGTAGAAAGTAAAGATAATGACTTAATTAACCTATAACAAAACCATGAGTAATTTCAATTTTATATAATGCCAGTAGATCTAAATTGAGAAAAATATATATCAAATTTTCCCTTCCCGAGGTAAAGGCCGCATTTATCTCAGATACATGGGGCAGGGAGGGTGCATTTGTACTAGGGAATACTGGCAATGTGGACATCCCTCCAGCAGTGGGTAGAGGCACTGATGTCTGATTCTACCTGGGACTGCCTCTCCCAGGGATAGGACAGGCATTATGAAGAGGGGCTCTCTTAGTGCATTGGCTGGCAACTCCCAGAAGTTGTCAAAAATTTTAATATGTGTGTGTGTGAGGGGAAGGTGCTGTGTGTACGCTGGGGGAGGAAGAATACCATGCATAACTTTCTGACAGCGCCCAGTTCAATTCCTACTAGACTTGAAATACACACCACACCTGTCTGATTCAGGTGTAAGGAGCAAACAAAAAATATCGGCTCTACATTACATAACAAAGTAAGTTACAGATGTACTTAAAAACTACATAGAAAAGGTTGGATAAATTGTTTAAAAATTTAAAAGAGGAATATTGCCATGTATTAAATCTCTGGTTGAGAAGAAGACATTTTGAAGCCTAAAAGTAAATGGAAGAAATCAACAAAAAGAAAGTAATGATTTGACTACCAAAATATAAAAAAATCTCTCTACTTCAAAAATTGCAAGGTGATTGAAAAGACAAACCATCCAATTTGGAAAAAGACTATTAAAAATAGTGATTAATATAGAAAGTTTATATAGAAATCGTATAACAGATACAACATATAAAAATGGGCAAAAGAAAAAAATGGTTACCTCAGAAAAAAGGAATATTAATGGTTAACAAATATTAAACTTCAGAAACAGTTAAAAATTAAAATAATATCCAAGAAGAGAAAACACTGAGGAAACAATGACATGTACTCTGTATATTAATGAGGGGGACATAATTTGGAACAACTTCTATACAACTCAACTTGACTCTGTCTATAGCTTCATATTCTTTAAACCAGTGACTCCACTAATGTCAACTCACAGGCAAAACTTTGTTTAAAATTCATTGAAGCATTACTTTTACTAGTAAAAAAATCTGAAAAATTACATTTCCAGCATAAAGAATTAGCTAAACTTATTATCTATAAATAGAGAAATCATGAAGTAATTGAAAATGAGGATTAAAATATCTCCTAATGAAATAATGCAATTAAATGCTACATCATAAATCAAAATAGGTAAAAATAATTTACACTGTAATTTTCAATTATGTTAAAATATGAATGGAAAAATTTTATAAGGATAAATAGCACTAAATGCTATTTATCTTTATAAAATGAATAAGAGTTCACAGCTGAAACTCTAGGTTTATGATGGCTGAATCTGAATGCATTAAAGGAAGTAGAGAGATTTTAATGAGAATTTATTATTGTACAATAATAATTGTGTTACATTTAGAAACATTTTTAAAAATTTGGGGTGGACCTAATCACATTGGGTACATCAGTTTCTATCTTTTCTTCTTTTTTTCTAGAAAATCTATTTTTGTTCTATAGTTTAAATCCGTAAGAGAGACACTAACTCTTTTCTCCCGAACTTTCCAACTTCGGGGTATTTTAAGCTTCAATATAAACATGACAAAATATGATATAAATGAAAATAAGACCCATAAGCATGGCATTAATAGTTCATTTTGTTACCATCTTTCTCAGTTTTAGCAGCTTCATCATTATCTGACTTCATTCTGGCTTCTTTATTGTCTTCTAAGAAGCTTTGTCTTTGGGATTCATGAGTAAACCCTTTAGTAGAAGAATAATATACTTTGTCAGCTAATGTGTTTATATTTTTAAAAACTGGCCAATAACAGCAGCAGCAATATATTTCTTTACCATCTTCATCAAGTGAAGAGAGCTCCTCTTCTAAGCTTTTATCAGAAGGGAACCTGTCATATTCCTTCATTTTCGGTTCATTTTCAGGTTCTCTTAAAGCTGAAAGATAGCAATTGGCTGTGTTAGCAGAAGGCAGTTGGGGGTAAGAAGGCAGGTATGACAATGATTCAATCCTTTGCTTTAAAGACAGACAGACGTGGGTGCAAGCTCTGACTCAGCATGGCTTTGTAAATCATTCGATCTCCTTGTCTCAGTTTCTGCTTTGCAACATGGGGATCGTCAAACTGAAAGCACTGCTGCAAGGATGAAATATGATAATGGATGTTGGCAACTTACAAAATGCTGGGCTCATAAAAATCCTGCTCATTGTTAGCTGCCATCCTCTGTATTATTCTATAATTTTCTATGTTTGAAAACCTCAACATTCTCCACTAATGAATTTTTCTTAAAAACATTGGAGTAAAATTCACTAGCAAAAGTATTCCAAATTTTTAAATTTTAAGAAAGGTTAATCCTATTGTCAGATTTAGAATAATAGTGAATTTAAAAATAGGGTTTTAAGTTTGTAGCATATGAGAGATAGTATCTATTTCTATATTCTGGTGGGCAAAGGCAATTTGTGGAATGCTCTAAAATCCATGATTTTATGTCATAATGTAATGTGGAAGGAATCACTATAGACTCCAAGAAATGTTACAGATCGCTGAGCCTCCAGGACCCTAGCTAGCTTCTTCCTCTTTTGATCTAGAAAATATAATAGAAAAATTATCTCATTCAATAGTAACAAAATGGCAAAATATCTAGGAATAAAATTATTAAGAAAATTATAGATAACACATGAGGAAAACTATAAAATGTTAAGGAAGGACACAAATAACAAACCAAAAAAATGGAGGTTTCATCTGTTTCCATGAAAAGATTTAATAGTAAAGATGCTAATTCTCATCAAATTATTGTTTAATGTTAACACAATTCTCCCACTGGGATTTGTTGTAGAACTTGACAAAATTCTATATGTATCTAAAGCCAAGTACAGCTCCTGCACACAGTATGCACTCATTTTATGGAATAAGTGAAAGAATACCTGGGAATAATTTCAAAACAAAATGTTCTGAGGAGGAACTTACATACTAAATTAAAATGCATCATAAAGTTTTGATAACTACATTTTGTATTAAAGGCTGTAATAGAAAGAGGAATAGAATAGAAAATGCAGAAGTTTCCACACACTTGAGCTTAGTATTAAGATCAAGATGGCATTTCAAATCTGTAGTAAAAATATGCATAATTTAGTAAGTATTATTTATAAAATTGGCCCACCATTTGGAAATAATGAACTTAAATCTCTAACACACAATTTATTACAATAATTACATATTAATTAGAAAGAAGCATTATTTTAAAACAAAAGAATGTAAGTTTGCATATACCATAGAATCACACTTAATTATTACAAATATGAATAGAAAAAAAGAGAGGGCTGAAGAATGCATCAAATTGTTAATGGGATATCTCTGGAGTATAACTGCTCTTTCCAATTCTCTGTGACCACTGAGAGACATAGAGGATAGGAGTACAGATAATGATTTGAATCCCAATCACTTTCTGGCTGTCAACTGTGGGTGAGTACCTAACCCCTCTGAGCCTTAGTTTCTTCACATACTAAAAGTGGAGATAAATATACCTACCTCATAGGTCTGTTATGAGGATTAAGCATGCAAGGCATTTAGCATAGGCCCAGTGTATAGTAAATGCCCAATAAATATTATCTGTTATTACTTTTGTAATGAGGGAAACTTTATTAGGAAAAGAATATTTGGAATTGAGGCAGTGATGATGCTTTTAGAATACAAGTACACTGCCATAGCTTCTGGAAATCCAGAATCTAGTCTAGTTTAATCTAGTCTAAAATACTGAAACTGATTTCAAACTTTGTTTCCAGATCTTTGAAAGTGAGAAATATCTCATGTGGTGTATAGCAAGTGCCTCACAGTGGGTATTCCACTAAGAGAAGATGTTCCATGTGTTCTAATGTGACTGGTTTCAAGGGTACCAACTATAGACACAAATTCTACCAAAGCCAATCAATAAATTTCAAAAATAGCCATGAAATGAGAACTCTCACTTTTTCTAGAGAAAAAGAGAAATTAAAAAACCCCAAACCCTTGTGTCTATTCTTAAATATATGATAAGAAGTGAGATACAGGAATAGGCAGAATGGTCAACAGAAAGAACAAGCAGGACATGGGAAACTAGGTTCAAGTCTCAGCTATGCTACAAGCCGGGTGAGTTTCAGGAAATCATTTGACCTTCAGGTGCCTCAGTTTTCTTATCTGTAAAGTTAGGGAACTATGTTAATTGACATTAAGGCTTCTTCCAGTTTCTATTTATGACTTTTTGAATTTAAAATTAATATTCCTCAAATAAAATAAAGTAAAATTAATATTCCTCAAATAGAAAGATTTAACTCACAATCAGAGCTGACATACAAGTGTAAAACAATAACAACAGCAGCAACAACGCCAAACTCCATGAGTCAGGTGGAGTGGTGGTATTGTCACGATCGACGTAGATAAAGGCAAAAAATCTGGCCAGCCAGCAAACTCATAAAAATAAAGCAATCTAAATTTGGAAGCTCTTTCTGATTCCTTTTCTTGGAAGTCTCAAATTGAAATCTTTCTTCTGTTTATGAATCAGGGTGATGTGTCCTCTCTTATCCAACCATTTATTAAGAGGTGACAGTGTGAAAGGTGCCAGAGATGATCAACATGAGCAAACCAAGTCCTGGTCCACAGGTAACCAGGCTTAACTGTTAACTTAGCCTTAAAAAACACATTTTAAAAAGACTGATCACCTTGTCTTTTAGTTTCTATTTCTGTGAGAAGTCGTTCTTTCACAGTCTTAATAGCTGTTTCAGTGGCCTCAGCTATGGTATTTTTTATTAACGTTTCAAGGGCTTGATCAAAACGTGGTTGAACAAGTTTAACGTAGTCAACTACCTGCAAAGAATATTCAAGAAAACCAACATAAACACAAGCACTGTAAAATTTAACACACTGTTCATATTGTGCATCTATATCTATATCTGTACCTATTTATATCTATATCTTTACCTGTCTTAAAAATCTTCATGCTACTTGAGGTATGTTATTTTCAGAATTTACTGATTTTTGAGTACTCACTTTCATAGAAATTTGGTCATATGTTTTCATGTAGGATTTTTTACCTATATATGTATGTATCATGTAATATTTTCAAGTTATGTATATATTAAAAAAATCAATTTTGTATGTATAATTTACATACAATAAATGGTACCCATTTTAAGTATACAGCTTGATGAGTTTTTACAAATCTATACATATAGACCTCTGGCCAAGGTGGAGGTGTAGGTATATACACTTTGTCTCCTTGCACAACCAAAAGAAGGACAACAAACTGAAAAACAAAAAATAACCAGATCTGCCAGAAAATTGAACTGTATGGAAGTCTGACAACGAAGGAGTTAAAGAAGAAACATTCATCCAGACTGGTAGGAGGGGCAGAGACAGGTAGCTGGGGTAGAGGGGACATGCAGCAAGACAGTGGCTGGTGGAATGGGCAGTGTGTGTGGATAAACCGGGAGGTACAACTGGGGAATGAAAGAGACCATGCAACCCAGGGTTCCAGTGTGGGAAACTAAAGTCTCAAAACCTCTACTGGTAAAAGCCTGTGGGGTTTATGGTGGCAGGAGAAACTGCCAGTCTCACAGGAGAGTTCATTTGAGCAACCCACAGGGTCCTAGAATGTACACAAACCTACCTACCCAGGAACCAGTACCAGAAGGGCTCAATTTGCTTGTGGGTAGCAGAGGAAGTGACTGAGAGCCCACCAAGAGCGATGCAAGTGGTATTGTTCCCTCTCTGACCCCTCCCCGACATACAGTGCCACAAGGCAGTGATGTGGGTTGTCCCGCCCTGGTGAATACCTAAGGCTCTGCTCCTCACAATGCAATAAGGGTGCTGAGGAAAAAAAATATATATGGCCCAAATGAGACAACATATCAAAGCTCCAAAAATAGAACTAAGTGATAAACAGAAAGCCAACGTAAGGGATGCAGAGCTCAAACACTGGTAATCTGGATGCTCACAGAATTGATGGAGTATGGTCGCAAAATAGAGGAAAAAGTGAACGCTATGCAAAGTGAAATGAAGCAAAATATACAGGGAACCAACAGCGAAGGGAAGAAAATTGGGACTCAAATCAATGATTTGGAGCAGAAAGAAGAAATAAACATTCAACCAGGACAGAACAAAGAAACAAGAATTCAAAAAAGTGAGGAGAGGCTTAGGAACCTCCGGGATAACTTTAAATGCTCCAACATCTGAATCATAGGGTGCCAGGAGGATAAGAAGAAGAGCAAGAAATGGAAAACTTACTTGAACAAATAATGAAGGAGAACCTCCTCAATCTAGCAAAGGAACTAGACTTCGAGGAAGTCCAGGAAGCTCAGAGAGTCCCAAAGAAGTTGGACCCAAGGAAGCGCACACCAAGGCATGTCATAATTGCATTACCCAAGATTAAAGATAAGGAGAGAATCTTAAAAGCAGCAAGAGAAAAGGCGACAGTTACCTACAGAGGAGTTCCCATCAGACTATCAGCTGATTTCTCCAAAGAAACCCTACAGGCAAGAAGGGGCTGGAAAGAAGTATTCAAAGTCATGAAAGGCAAGGACCTACATCCAAGATTGCTCTGTCCGGCAAAGCTATCATTTAGGATGGAAGGGCAGATAAAGTGCTTCCCAGATAAGGTCAAGTTAAAGGAGCTCATCATCACCAAGCCCTTATTACATGAAATATTAAAGGGACTTATCTAAGAAAAAGAAGATCAAAGCTATGAACAGTAAAATGACAACACGATCACAACTATCAACAAGTGAACCTAAAAAAATAAAAATAAAAACTAAGCAAAACAGGACTAGAACAGGAACAAAACCATAGAAATGGAGATCACATGGAGGGTTACCAGTGGGGAGGGGGAGGGTGGAGAATGGGGGAAAAGGTACAGGGAATAAGAAGTATATATGGTAGATACAAAATAGACAGGGGGAGGTTAAGAATAATACAGGAAAGGGAGAAGCCAAAGAACTTTTACGTATGACTCATGGACATGAACTAAGAGGGTGGGAATTCTGGTGGGAGGGGGATGCAGGGTGGAGGGGAATAAAGGGGAGAAAAAAATGGGACAACTGTAATAGCATAATCAATAAAATACATTAAAAAATAAAATTGTAACTCAAAAGGTAAAAAAATATCTATACATATAACAACCACCACAGTCAATATATAGAACATTTGTATCATCCATCAAAGTGGCCTCATGCTTCTTTATAGTATGTAATTTTTTTCCAAGATTTTCAGCTTTATCATAATGTTTTTGAGATTCATCAACATAATTATATATACCAATAATCAGTTTTATTGTTTAGTATTATCATTGTATGAATATACCAGTTTTTAATTTACTCATCTGTTGACATTTGGGCTGTTTCATTTTCTGGCTATTGTAAGTAAAGCAGTAATGAACTTTTTTAAAATTAAATTTTATTGATTATGCTATTACAGTTGTCCTGATTTTTTCCCCTTTGACTCCCCTCCACCCAGCATGTCCCACTCCTTTAGGCAATCTTCCCACCATTGTTCATGTCCATGGTTCATGCATATAAGTTCCTTGGCTATCCTATTCCCTATACTATACTTTACATCCCCATGGCTATTCTGTAACTACTAATTTGTACTTCTTAATCCCCTCACCTCTTCACCCATTCTCCCACGCCCCCCTTCCATCTGGCATCCATCAAAATGCTCTCTGTATCTGTGATTCTGTCTCTGTTCTTCTTGTTTGCTTAGTTTGTGTTTCAGATTCAATCGTTGGTAGGTACGCATTTATTGCTATTTTATTGCTCATAATTTTGATCTTTTTCTTAAATGGGTTCCTTTAATATTTCATAGAATAATGGTTTTTTATGATGATGAATCCCTTAGTTTTTTCTTGTCTGGGAAGTTCTTTATCTTCCCTTTGATTCTAAATGATAGCTTTGCTGGGTAGAGCAGTCTTGGCTGTAGGTCCCTGCTTTTCATGACTTCGAATATTTCTTGCCAGTGCCTTCTAGCTTGCAAAGTTTCTTTTGAGAAATCAGTTGACAGTTTTATGGGAAGTCCCCTGTAGGTAACAAACTTCTTTTCTCTTGTTGCTTTCAAGGTTCTCTCTTTATCTTTACCCTTTGTCATTTTAATTATGATGTGTCTTGGGGTGGGTCTCTTTGCATCCACCTTGTTTGGGACTCTCTGTGCTTCCTGGACTTGCATGTCTATTTCCTTCACCAAATTAGGTAAGTTTTCTTTCATTATTTTTTTCAAACGCTGGTAGATTTCCAATTTCTTGCTCTTTCTCTTCTCCTTCTGGCACCCTTATGATGCAAATGCTGGACATCTTGAAGTTGTCTAACTTGGATATCTTGGTGATCTCCAAGGTGGGTCAAACAGTGTTAGCCAGGTTGATGGAGTCTCAGATATGGCACCAGCTTGCTGGTTCTGTCGCTCAGTCTGGATGGGTGTGGTTTCTCTAATTCTGTAGCTGTCAGACTTCCATTCAACTTGACTTCTAACCATTTTGAGTGATGGCGGTTCTATATTTTAGTTGTAATTTTAATGTGGTTGTGCGAAGAGGCAAGCCATGTCTGTTTCTGTCGCCATCTTGACTGGAAGTCTAGTAAAGAACATTTTTGAAGTCTTTCTGTGAATACATTTTCATATGCCTTGGATAAATATCCAGGAGTGGAATTACCGGCTTATATGTTAAGTATATATTTGACTTTATAACTAACCATTAACCTGTTTCCAGAGTGGTTAAACTATTTTGCATCCCTATCAGAAATGTATGAAAGTTGCAGTTACTCTACATCCTCACCAACACTTGGTTTGTGAAACTTCTAAATTTTAGCCATTCTAATGGGTCTAAAGAAGTACTTCAATATAGTTTAAATTTATATTTCATTCATCATTATTAATTTTGAGCTCCCTTTTATGTGCTTCTTGGTCACTCACCTTCTGTTTTTAAGCATGTATTGACTTTTGTCCATTTTAAAAATTGGATTAAAATTTTACATGTATTCTGAATGTAAGTCCTTTGTCAGGTAGAAAATAAACTTCATATTGAATTGTTATAAGTAGATTTCTACATGCCTTTTAAGTTTAAATAATATTTCCATACCTCTAGATTCCATTTTGCTTTTCCTTCAATATTCTTATATTACTTTATTCCATGTCAACATACATTTACACTATCATTTTTAATGGATGCACAGTATTGTATTAGCTGAATGTATTACAATTCATTTAACTAAAATATCAATAATATTTATTTAGATATACATATTTTTATATAAACTAGACTATGATGAATACAGTTATGTGTATATCTGATAGTTTCTTTAGGAAAAAATCTATAAAGTAGAACTGACAGCTCAAAGGATATGCATGGATTTTAGGCTTTTATATGTATTTTTGATTGCCACCCCTAATGGTTATAGTCTCACCAGCAGTGTATGAGAATGTACTTTTCCCCACCCTGTTAATAGTGATCTTTCAACTCTAACAGTTGATGTGACAGATCTCTGGTTTTTTGGCATCTCTCTGTTTAATGACTATTTATATCTATTATTTTGTGAATTGCCTATTGGCCATATTTTTGCCATTGGGCTTTCATCTGCATTTTGATTCATAAGAACTCTATATTTTAAAATTATAATTCTTTTGTCTGATACATATGGTGATGGAAAACAAGATCAATCAATGAGGGGAGAAGTCAAGGAACTGACAGGCCAGGGAGTTGGGAGGGTCACCTTTGTAGCTATTGAAACCACCAAGAATTGGGACAAGAGTGAGTATGTGATGGAGAACTCTTTCCACCACATACTCACTCCCCAGTGAGTGAGGAGGGGTATAACCCAGGAATCAGACCAGTGGAGCCAAGAGAAGTTATGGGCAGCATCATCTGCATGACATTACAGTCAAATCTTGGGGCTTTTGGGACGCAGGAAGGGGCTATGGTCTGAAAGCTACAATAAGCAGCTAGGGGGGATGGCTGCCTTCCCCACTCCAAACCCAGAAGAATAATTATCCAATTGACAGTGTAAAATTAAGAAAACTGAGTACAAATCCTAAAATCCTACAAATTATAATCAAGTATAAATAGGTAAAAAGCTAGCTAGCTAGCTAGGTAAGTAGTTACCTTTCCTTTATAATGCTCTGCAAGCAAATTGCTAAGTGTTGTCTTCCCTGAAGATTGAGGTCCAAATATGAATACTTTAAATGGTGGTGCTGGCATAGGTGGAAGCAGATAGGGACGTGGGTTCAATAAAAATGTTTTAAATGTTTCTTCTGATGACAGACAGTACATTTTACCTAGAAAACTTAAAAATATGCCGTAATCATAAACAACTGAAAAGAGATATGGGGAAGTTTCGAAATTAAGTTCTGAAAAATCTTACTTACCTTACAGAAAAGTCTGGCAATCCTGGATAAATGTTACCTGCTTTTAAAGTCACAGGACATGTTCGTCCCCATCTGCTTCTCTGCCATCTATATCTTGGTGCAATAAGTTTATAAGATGCAAGACTACGAAACAGTTCATCCTATTAAAAACAAAACCACATTAAATATAGGGGCGCCCTGGCTGGTGCTTGGTTGACTGCAGGTTTGATCCCGGGTCTGGTCACATATAAGAATCAACAAATGAACTTTTCATCCTTTCTCTCTCTCTCTCTCTCTTTCTCTCTCTTCCCCCCTCCTCATCTCTCTAAAATCAATCAATAAATAGAAAAATAAATATGTGGGCATAAGTTTTGATGAAATTAATTATTTTATTTCTTATTTGATAGTGTTTTAACTATTTAATAAATAATTTAGAGAGTAAAGTTTGGCTTTTTTTCTTAATTGCAACCATTTTTCACTTGTCCAAAATTTAATAGACATATTGTTTCCATTTCTGTTATAAGACCTTGTTTAAATTTTACTGAGCATTTTTTAAAGGTAGAATGCATGTAAGCTATTTCTGTTTCAGAAAACAGATACTGAGAAATTCTTATTGAAAATGTTTGAAAATGTACCAAATTCTTAGTCAATTTACCTGTTTTAAATAGTAAGATATTATATACAGACTATTATTGCATTTACTTAGCTCTTTCATTCTTCTTAGGATGTAAAGTTTCCCCAGCAACTCTTTCTGTTGGTATTCTCCAGGGACGTTAACAACCACCTCTCTGCAGACTGCAGGTTGCTGAAAGGTTCATTGTCCTTGTGCTAGCTTAGCAGGGACAAGAGAACTGAAGAGAGATGGCATGGCGGGCAACTGCCAGGGTGACAGGATCCAGGTTAGTACCCTCCCACCTCTAGATATGTATCTCACATTAGCTCCTGGCTCCAGAGTTGACTGTGGAGGACAGGTGATTTGGGGGCTATGGTCTTACCTGGACCACTGCAGCATCACAGAGCACAAAGACATGCACAGTGCAGAGATGCTGCATGAATGTCACCAGCTGAAGGCTGGAAGAGGTAGCTAAGTATAAAGGAAACTGCCAGTGCTTAGAGGAGTTGCATGAGACCGAGAACTTTGTTGGCGGGGCTACCCACCTTCCCCATGGAGCCCATGGACGATGAGCTATAGATGGAAACGCACCCAGTCAAGTCAGGAGGGAACTAGTCTTTCCTTATCATCCTTATTTCCTGTCCCAACTTGAGAAAAATGTTTTAATAGGAGACCATGTTTCTCTCTCAACTTCAAGTCCCTGAAGCCACATGTCAACAGGTGCTGAGGTGCGATGAGATGAGCTTTCAAATGAGTTGGATGTTACAGTTAAATAAAGCAGATAACACATGCACTTCTGTTTGCCGCTTTCCTAAAACTTCATAAAAATCACAGCAGAGGAATGAAAAGAGGAATAAACTCATGAGGACACAGAATGGGAAAAGAGACTAGAGGAATGGATAGCTGACCCTCCACTGCTACACATTTTCGTAGCTAGAAAACAGATGGATGAGTGGTAGCTGACTTAGATCAGAGAGAGGCAAAGGCTCAATGTGATGGCAGGGATGAGAATGGGGGCGGGGTGGGATATGGACAACAAGGATCAGTTGATTCACTCTGCAAAATCCTCCACAGGCTCAGAACCTGTTAGCAGCAGGGACCTCTGAAGACAGGGAATGGAGAGCAGAAGACAGGAGGATTTATTGAAAATCTTTGAAAGGAGGTGCCACTCCAGAGCCACTCTCCATTTCACTCAGTCAGCCAACAGCGCTGTCCCTCAGCCCCTCCAGTCAGAAGGCTGGAGGCTTACTATCTGGAGAGACTGAACCAGAGAGTCTTGTAAGACGAACCCCAGACACAGTCACAGTGAGAGGGAGGCACAAGAAAGTCGGCAGTTATAGCCACTACCCTCAAGCTCCCCTCCCACTGGAGCCTCTCACCGAAGAACCTCTGGACCCTTCCATAATCCAGCCACTGCCTCGTTAATGCCTGGCACACAGAGGCTCCTCTGCTCTGCCACCAGCTCTGCTGTGACTGGGTGACTGACCCTGCACACATCAGCTAATTTGCTGGGCCCAGTACAAAATAAAAATGCAGAGCTTTTGTTCTAAAGTTCAAAGAACTTCAAGACTGTGACAGCACAGCATTAGACTGGCTGTGGGGCCCTTCTAAGCATGGGATTCTGTGTGACTGCAAAGATTGCTAGCTTGCTCCTTCAACACAGGTGTTAGATATTTTGAATATCACCATTGGTTTCAGGTACTTTCCAAGCATCATCTCATATAACAACAACAAAATACGGTAGAGGATATTATCCCTTTTTTAAACAGTTGAACAAAGGGTAAGGTTAAGCCGAGTCACAGATTTGGTGGCCTGTAGATCTGGATTTCAAGTCCAGATTATTAGTCATTTATAAATCTTCTTTGGAAATTTTAGTCCTTTATACTCAACTCTTTTATATTGATTTTCTTAAACTCACCTGCCTTTAGCTCAAGGGCATTCATCTAAAGTTCTTTAACACACTCAGGAACTTCAAGATTATCAACCAGGATAAGCCAGGATTCCTCAGTGTCCCAAACTTTAAAGTAGGGGGTCTTGTATTTAAGTGGGCATAGAAATCTCTGAACCTTGTAAAAATACACTGCCAGGTCCCACCTCCAGATAGTCTGGTTCGGTCAGTCTGGGATGTGGGCCTAAGGAGCCTACATTTGTAGTAAGCTTCCCAGGCGATTCTTCCGGAGGTGGTCTGGACCAGGGAAGAAATACTGCTTGAGGGATATAAATAATGACTCCGCTTTACACAGTCAAAGCTTCTGCCCTTTTATGAAAAAGGGGGCCGACATTCTTAGTCACATGTCTTATGAACTATAACCTTAGGCAGTAATTTCTGAGAACAAACTTTCTAGCAGGGAAATTCCCACAGGTATTATGGGTACTTTAAATTTTCCTTCACTGATGCCCTCAAAGAGGAGGCTCAGGATATAGCCCCGGTGTCCTTCAGGCCCACCTTTCTTCCTCTTCAGCAGCAGTTTGTGTTACTAAAGTCCCAGCGCATATTCCAGCTGTGTCCACCCATTAAGATCTTCTTTGAAATGTCCCCAAAGTTTGGCCACCCCTTAAGATTAAGGGGTTGCACATTAGAGCATAACAAAAGGGCCTTTCTTCAAAGATTACTTTTATTGGAATCACAGTATCTATTTATAAATTCTGGTATTTGTTTTTAAATTTCTATTTACATCAGTGAAACTAAACTTTCCAGAATAGAGTAAATCTCCAGTTAAAGACCTGTGGTCCCTTTAGCACCTAGGATTTATAATTTCATCACCATCATATCCATAATGCACATCAGTGCCAGGAACACAGCAAGTATTACAAAAAATTGGTACAATGATGAAAAACTGAATGATGAATATTTGTAGTGTTCAGGGTTTTTTTGTCTTTGCTTTCCTTGGTGCTACAAAAATTTTAAAGTGAACCTGATTTCTTCTTTCTCATTATTCCTGTCTTTGGTCGTTCTGTTTTATTGTTTTTCTTTGTTTCAAAACTTTGGTTCTGCTGTGTTTGATGTCCATAAGAATATTGTGCAAATATTATAGTTTTTCCCAGAAATCAAATAAATTTTTATAAAAGGCATCCTGAAACCCCTTTTAAACCTTGAAAGGATACAAATGAAGATAACAGCATATAGTAAAAAGGTTCATTTTCAAACAGTTAAAAATAACTTACATTGTCCATTGCATCATTCATTTCTTCCTCTGCATTCTGAAGTTTAGTTAAAATAGCTGCTCTTCGTAGGTTCAGAAACTTAAGTCGATCCACAACTGTCTGAATTTAAAGAACAAATCTTTAAATACAATGGCATTTGAACATCTCAAATATTCTGAAAAAGTGATGAGCTCATGAGTAGAATATTTCCTGGCTTCCTCCTAGCTTCTGGTCGTTTGCTGGTGATCTTTGGTGTTCCTTGGCTTATAGATACATCGCTCCAATCTCTGCCTTTGTGGTCATACAGCCATCTTCTCCCCGTGTGTCTGAGTCTCTTTTCTTGTAATGACACCAGTCGCCTGGCAGTAGGGCCCACCGTAATTCAGTATGACCTCACATGAACTTGATTCATCTGAAAAGGTCCTATTTCCAAATAAAGTCACAATCATAGGTATTGGAGGCGAAGACCTCAGCATATCTTTTGGGAGGACACAGCTCAAACAATAACAGTCTTTCCTCTCATCTGCACATGTTCATGTCCTTAGAGGTCTAGCTCTGTAGGACCTCGGCAGGCAGAGGGAAGGCAGCTGTATGAAGACAGAGGCACATATTGGAGTTACGGTGCCACAAGCTAAGGGATGCCTGAGCCTACTAGGAGCCAGAAGGGGCAAGGATAGGTTCTACCCTAGAGGCTTTGGAGGGAGCATGACCCTGTCGACACATTAAGTTTGGACTTGTAGCCTCCAGAACCATGAGAGAATAAATTTCTGTCATTTTAAGCCCCCTAATTTGTGGCACTCCGCAGGAGAATTTGAAACAAGAGTTTGCGATGAGAGACGGTGAGATAGACAAAGTCCTGATGGTACATGGTAATCTGTGGCAGATTGTATTATTTGTCTGCAGCTCACCCCTCCGTCCCTTTCCTTGTTAATTCCCTAGCTCATTCCCTATCACACTGGTGTGGACCTTCTCCATGTCACTTGTTTTGGCCAGTGGAAATGTGGGCAGAAGTACCAGGGTACCAATGCCAAATGGGGCCTTAACAGGCTTGGTAAGTTTCAAACAGGCCTATTGGAGTTTCTACCTTAAGGAATGTGTGTCTTACGTTGCAGAAAGTGGTCATATTTTGGATACCTTTTGAAGAAGAAGCCTGCTGTGTATGCTTGACGGATTGAATGTGGGATGTGAGAAAAGGAAGAGAGCAGCTTGGAATTTTCAGCCCATCCCTTATGCTCCATAGAAGGGAGAGGGGCTAGAAACAGAGTTAATAATTAATCATGCCTATGTAAGGAAGCCTCCAGAAAGTCCCAAAAGTACAGCGTTTGGAGAGCGTCCAGGTGGGCAAACACATCTACACCAGAAGGGTGACACCCCCCCACCTCCACAGGGACAGAAGGTCCTGAGTTCGGGGCCTTCTCAGACCTCACCCTATGTATCTCTTCATCTGTATCCTTTATCATTTAATAAACAGGTCTTTCTGGTGCCCAGCCCCCATCCAGGAGCCATCCGGGAGCCTACTCAGAGTCACCTCAGTACAACAAAAGATGCTCCTAGTGCTCTTGTCACATAGGAAATCACAAGGGTTTGGGGAGCTCTAGGTCAGGAACCAGGTGCAGAGACAAATACTTATTTTCTATTATTGCAAAGATGTCTACTAGTCACCTCAGATTTAAACATGCAAGATAAAACTCATGATCCACCCTCACCACCACCTCACCTCAAATATACTTCCCTTCCAGTTTTCCCCTCTCAGTAATGTTGGAGCCATCCTTCCAGCTGTTCATCCTTAGGGTTTCGATTTTCAAATAATTCCAGATTACTTTTCACCAGACTAGGTTCTGCCTTCTGCTACACCATTTTATAACTCTACCAGAAATGTATGAGGTTTCCAATTTTTCCACATCCATATCACCTTTGTTAGTGCCTGTTTTTGGGTTTTTTTTTTTAATTTTAAATTTCAGGCATCGTAGTAGGTGTGAAATGGTATTTCATTATGGCTTTGTTTTGCATTTCTCTAATGACTCATGTTAAGCATCTTATCATGCACTTATTAGCTGCTGTTTGCTTTTACTTTTCTTTGAAGTACCTTTTGTCATCCAGAGATTTTAGATTCAAGCGCAGTTTTGATTTAAATAGAAACAAATGAATAAATATAACATCAAATTTTTAAGTGTCAGAATGAATTTTTCAAACAATAAATGGTTAAAATGTAAATATATTTCTGTTTGTTAAAATAAGTACAACCCAGTCAACAGCTTTTTCATTTTCCAAACTGTGGAACATATTTACTGAAAATTGCACTTACCGTGAAGAGCTCCTCTGGGGACCTGTTTCCATCTAGCTCAATGAAATACAGGGAATTGTGTTCAGCCATTACTTCCTGCAAGTAATAGAAAAGAAGCATTACAATCTAGGATCACTGGGAAAACTGAACACGAGATAAGAATCTTAATATACTATGAAGAAATCTTGAAAGCTAAAATGCTTTACGCATGATAGAATGCGTGCTATTTCAGTGCTCAAGCTATTCAAAATGACCACACTGATTTCTCTATCTTTCAGCAGAGTGCTTGCTTTACTATATTCTTGCTACCACTAGGAAGTCTTACTCCTTGTTCATCTTTTAAAATTTGATCACGGAAATGATACTTCATTATTTTGATTAGCATTTCTTCATAATCAGTGAAGTGGAACATTTTTCTAGAGGCCTGTTACTCTCTTGTCTTTCTTTTTTTGTGACCTATCTGCTCATATTTGTGGTCTGTTTATCTCAGAAGGATGAGAACTTATAGGTTTAAAAAAACATTTATATGACTTTTTCATAATTGATGGGGATATATTTCCAGTTTATCTTTTAATGTGAATGAAGTTTTTAAAAATTTTTATTTCTAGAAGCCTTACATGTAATGAAATTGAAGCTACCATTTTTTTCCTTGTGATCTCACCACTTGTTCGGCTGAACACCTGTTCAGCACTTACTGCCTGCCATATGTTGGGCACTGCGCTGGGCACTGGTGAGGCCAGTATGGGAGACCTTGCCCCTAAACTTGAAGAGACTACCTCCGCTTATTTTCCCCCTGTGAATATAGTTCTCTAATTTTCTGAATCTGACTTTAATTATGCTTTATTTCATACCCAGTGCCAGCCACTTAAGGACTTCGCAGGATATTTTTGTTGAAGGGAGACAGAATGTTATACATAGACATGTAAATTAATATTAAGAAGCTATGTTTAAAGGCCAGGGATAGAAGAGAAGGAAGGGATGAATAAAAGCCATATGTAAGAAAACAAATTTGGTTCTCTCATGGACACAGACAACAGTGTGTGATTGCCAAGGGGAGGGGGTGGGGAAGTGGAGGAGGGTATGGGAGGATAAATAGTGACGGATGGAGACCTGACTTGGGGTGGTGAACTCGCAATACAGTGTACAGAGGATGTGTTGTAGAATTGTGAACCTGAAACCTGTATATAGTTTTGTTAACCAGCATCACCCCGATGAATTGAATAAAAAGGGAAAAAAATGGTTCTCATTTTGGGGGGTAGATGATGAGAATTAAAATGGTTTACTTATTTGTCTTTGACATAAATAAACATTATAAAACAACAAAAAACAAATTATTTTAACTTCTCTGTCAAATGGGAAGAGGGTCTGGGGAGTTTGTTGTTCTCTTGCCGAGCCACATGTCCGGCCAGATACCCAGGTTCAATGAACGTTTGTTGAATGGGTTTCTAACACAAATTTGGCAGTCTTCCTGGATTTCTGGTCATATAAAATATGTTTCTCACAAAGCTGTAATTTTAGTAATCACATTCTTAAAACACTGATTATTTTAATTAAAAGTTTCTTATTACAAATATAATAGCCTTTTCATGTTTACATATAATTAACTTTGAATGGTATTGCCACAGAAACCAATCTGGGGATAATTCTTTCGATTGCAATTTAAATAAACAATTCCTTTTAGAATAAGAGATTCACCTTAAGGGTGCAATTGTTTTGATAAACCCATAAATTACAGGTTGAAAATGATCTGAATAGTCTCTTAACATGGGTTTTCTAATCTCCAACCATAAATGAATCCCTCCATTGACTTTTGAAAACTATAGTTCATTTATCACTTTTCAACAACACCGATGCTTTGTAAGAGTAAAATAATATTGTTCTTTGAAACAGCCTTTGGGATGAAAACTTTATTCTAATGGCATTCTACCAAATTAAAGAGGAGGACAATCAGGCAGATGATCTACAGGGGTGAATAAATGTGAAGGCTGTTTAACTAATGATAGGACACAAATATTAATATGCCTGTTTTCAGCAATATATCTTGTTCTTACTTCTAAAGCATGAAGAATTATGTCCTTATAAAGTTTAACGATGTGCTCAATATTTTCCAAATAATCCTCAGGTCTCTGAACTAAATGTTGAAGAATTTCAGCCACCATCTGCATTTCAGCAATAAATGCCTAAATGGAAAAAAAGAGATTTTAAATAACTTCGTGGTAATGATCACTTAATTACAACCCACATCCCTCCCTCCTTACACCTAGATGCCATTTTGGAGTGAGAAGCAGACAGAAGGGAAAATCAGAGACTGAGGGTTTTTATTTAAGAGAGACTAAATGCCCGAAAGGGCCTTTATTAGATGGAGTAAAACTTGGAATTTTGATCCTTATTAATCTCTTTGTGCTCGTCAGTGAGCAGGGAAGAGAAGGGGAAGGACATCAGATCTTCAGAGACAAAATAAAGAAATTATATTGTCTCTGAATACCTGAGGTTTTAGTCCGTTTGTTCACTCATTCAATAAAGATTGATCAGGTGCCTACTATGTGCAGGCACTTTTAGGAACATGAGATACTACAGTGAATAAAACCAGCTAAGACTCTGGGGATCCTAGACCACACATTCCAATTGGGGGATGAAGAACATAAGTAGACAAATAAATACATAACATGTTAGGTGATGGTAAGTACAGGGAAGAAAGATAATGCAAGAGACAGGGGATGGAGAGAAATGGGAGAAGGTGCTTTGTTAATCAGGTGGTCATGGAAGGGTTCTTTGACAAGTCACATTTAAGTAGAACCCAGAAGGAAATGAGGGAGAGAGCCACACAGGTTTCTGGAGAATGAATGTTCCAAGGCAGAGGGAATAGTGCGTGAAAGTTAGCCCAAGGCCTGGACAGTGTTCAATTTCACATTTATTATCCTATTGTTACCATCATCATATTTATTATCTAATTATTAATTCTAGTTTATCAATTCATACAAATCTATGTTTTATACCATTTGAATTATATTATCTATTATGTAAGCCAATTTATAACTTATGTGAAATGTTTTAATTACTATTTTATTGATCAAATAATATATTAATATCCTTAAGTATATGATTATTTCATTATTCTATAGTTGGACAGTAAGAAGGTTTTACATTTTCCACAATTATAAGTAACATTTCACTGAAAAGTTTTGTAGATAAATCTTTATACTGCCAATATTTTCCCTTAGAATAGTTCCTGAAAGTAAAATTACTGGGCCAAAAATCATGTTTCAAAGTAGCTTAATACACACTGTCTTTTCCAAAAGATGTCATTCTTCTCCCTGTAGGAGAGGGCTTTGCTAGGATTCTCATGCATGCAGTCATCACACAGCTCCTTATTAAGCACCTCCTGTATACTGAGGACTCTTACAGGCTTGGGTGATATAGTCACTGCTGCATAAAGCTTACGTTCAGCGGGGTACGCAGATAATAAGCAAGTAAACAAATAGCATAATTTCAGACAGGGATAAGGGCTATGAGGAAAATGAAGCAAGGTAAAGGGGGGGGGGGTTAGGCCTGTGTTATTCCAGTTTAGTAGTTACTAGCCACACGTACCAACTAAGCATGTGAAATGTGGCAAGCGTACACTGGAATGTGCTGTAAATGTAAACTACACCCCAGATTTCAAAAACCTAGCATAAAAAAAGAATGCATCATTCTTAGGATTCTTATGTTGATTGCATGCTGAAACAATATTTTGGATATATTGGCTTAAATACAATATATTAAAATTATTTTGCCTGTTTCCTTTTATTTTTAAAAAAAGTGTCTACTAGCACATTTAAAATCACACGTGGCAGGATCTATTGCTCGATGGTGCCCAGTGACGTCATGTCTGGGGTTAGACCTAGGTGACTGGAAGGAGCAAGCACATAAAGAAGAGCTGCAGGAGAGGGTAGGCAGAGAGAAGAGGAAACGGTGGGTGCAAAGGCTGGAGGTGAGACTGAGTTCAGCACAGCTGAAGACTAGCCGGAAGGCCAACACAGTTGGAGTAAGTGAGTAGGCTGGGAGAGAGAGCGGGGATGAGATCACAGAGGCTGGGCCGTTGCCTTTGTAAGCCTTGTAAGGGCGTTTGGATTTTCACCTAAGGTAACAGAAAGTCACTGAGGGTTGTATTTTTAAAAAATTGCTCTGGCTCCTGGAAAGAATGGAATGGGATGGGGAGGGTCAAGGAAAGTAAAAGTCAGGAGAACGTTAACAAAGTTATTACAGAAGTTCAGGGATTGTTCATACTTGCATGTATATAAAGGTGAACACTTTCACACCATCGACCCAAGTGGGCGGCAGGTCTGCCTCTGACCATGGCTGTGCCATTCAGCAGAGATCACAACAAACTGGGCCCTGGGGGCTGAATTCAGCCCAAAGGCATAATTTCATCATCTTCCATAGCATTTAATTATCTCCTCTTTTTATTGATTAATTATTTTTTATTGTATATTTTTTCCCTTACAATTTAGTACCCTTATGCCTCCCACCCCCCACCATCACCACACTGTTGTCCATGTCCATGAGTCCTTCTTCCTTTTTGCTCAATCCCTCCACCTACTACCCCCCACCCTGGCCTTAGCTGCCATCCTCCTCTCTATGAGTCTGTCTCTATCTATTTTGCTTGTTAGTTTAGTTTGTTCATTAGAGTCTACATATGAATGAAATTGTATAGTATTTGTCTTTCTCTGACTGGCTTATTTCACTTAGCAAAATGTTCTCCAGCTCCATCTATACTGTTGCGAAGGGTAAAACTTTCTTCTTTTTAACAGCTGAGTAGTATTCCATTGTGTAAATATCCCCTAGTTGTTTGATCCACCCATCTACTGATGGATACTTGGGCTGCTTCTGGATCTTGGTGATTATAAATAATGCTGCAATGAACATAAGGGTGCTTATGTTCTTTTGCATTAGTGTTTTGGGTTCCTTCAGCTATATTCCCAGAAGTGGGATCGCTTGATCAAAAGGCAGATCCATTTTTAATTTTTTGAGGTAACACCATATTGCTTTCCACAGTGGCTGCACCAATCTGCATTCCTACTAACAGTGCAAAAGGGTTCCCCTTTCTCCACATCCTCACTAGCACTTGTTTGTTGATTTATTGATGATAGCCATTCTGACAGATGTGAGATGGTATCTCATTGAGGTTTTATTGTGCATTTCTCTGATGATTGGAGACCTTGAGCATCTTTTCATATGTCTGTTGGCCATCTGTATGTTCTCTTTGGAGAAGTATCCTTTGACCATTTTTTAATTGGGTAGTTTGTGTTTTTGGTGTTGAGTTTTGTAAGTTCTTTATAAATTTTGGATAGTAACCCCTTAACAGATGTATCAGGGAATATGTTCTCCCATTCTGAGGGTTGTTTTTTTATTTTGTTGATGATGTCCTTTGCTGTGAAAAAACTTTCTAATTTGATGTAGTCCCATTTGTTTACTTTTTCTTTTTTTCCCCTTGCCTGGAGAGATATATCTGACAAAATACTGCTAAGAGCAATGTCCAAGATTTTGCTGGCTATATTTTCCTCTAGGATTTTTGTGATTTCAGGTCTAACATGTAAGTATTTAATCCATTTTGAATTTATTCTTGTGTGCGGTGTAAGAAGATGGTTTAGTTTCATTTTTCTGCACATATCTGTCCAATTTTCCCAACATCATTTATTGAATAAACTATCATTAGCCCACTGTATATGCTTGCTTTCTCTGCAGAATGTTAATCAACTATAAGGGTGGGTTTATTTCTGGGTTCCCTATTCTCTTTCATTGATCTATGTGTCTGGTTTTATGCCAGCACCATGCTGTTTTGATTACTGCGGCCTTATAGTATAGTTTCATATTAGGTAGCATGACTCCTCCAACATTGCTCTTCTTTCTCAAGATCGCTGTTTTATGTGGGGCCTTTTGTTGTTCCACATAAATCTTTGAAATATTTGTTCTAGTTCTGTGAAATACATCATTGGAAACTTGATCAGAATTGCATTGAATCTATAGATTGCATTGGGTAGTATGGACATTTTTATGGTGTTAATTCTTCCTATCCATGAACATGGTAAGTGCTTCCACCTACTTGTATCTTCTTCAGTTTCTTTCTTCAGTGTCTTATAATTTTCTTTAAAAACAAAAGATTTTATTTATTTTATTTTTAGACAGAGGGGGAGGGAGAAAGAGAGGGAGAGAAACATCAATGTGTGGTTGCCTCCTGCGCATCCCCTACTGGGGACCTGGTCTGCAACCCAGGTATGTGCTGACTGGAGAATTGAACTGGTGACCCTTTGGTTCGCAGGCTGACACTCAATCCACTGAGCTGTACCAGCTGGGGCAGTGTCTTATAATTTTCTGAGTACAGGTCTTCCACATCTCAGTTAGGCTTATTTCTAGGTATTTTATTATTTTTGAAGCAATTGTGAATGGGATTGTTTTCTTAATTTGCCTTTCTGTTAGTTTGCTATTGGCATATAAAAATGCAACTGATTTCTGGATATTAATTTTGTATTTTGCTACTTATTTACTTATTACTTCTAGTAGTTTCTTGGTGGAATCTTTGGGGTTCTCTATATACACTATCATGTCATCTGCAAATAAAGACAGTATTACTACTTCCTTTCCAATTTGGATGGCTTTCATTTCTTCTTCTTGTCTTCTTGATTGCTGTGACTAGGACTTCTAGTACTATGTTGAATAAGAGAGGTGAAAGCAGATATCCCTGTCTTGTTCCCAATCTTAAAGGGAATGCTTGTAGCTTTTCCCTGTTGAATATGATGCTGGTAGTGGGTTTGTCACATATGGCCTTTATGATGTTTATGGATGTTTCCTCTATTTCCACTTTGCTGAGAATTTTTTTTTATCATAAATGGGTGCTGCATTTTATCAAATGCTTTTTTAAATTTTTTGCATCTATTTATATGATCATGTGGTTTTTATCCTTTATTTTGTTTATGTGGTGAATCACATTTATCGATTTGAGAATGTTGTACCAAACTTACATTCCTGGAATAAATTCCACTTGATCATGGCGTATGACCTTTTTGATGCATTGCTGTATTCGGTTTGCTAATATCTTGTTGAGGATTTTAGCATTTATGTTCATCAGGGATATTGGCCTATAATTTTCTTTTTTTTTTTTTTTGAGTTTTCTCTTTTTGGCATTTGGTATTAGGATAATGTTGGCCTCATAAAATGAGCTCAGGAGGCTTCCCTCTCCTTGAATTTCTTGAAATAGTTTGAGAAGGAGAGGTGTTAATTCTTCTCAGAATGTTTGGTAAAATTCACCTGTGAAGCTAAGGGATCCAGGGCTTTTGTTCTTTGCAAATTTTCTGATTACTGCTTCAATTTCACTAGGTGTAATCTGTCTATTCAGATTCTCTGATTCTTCCCGATATAGTTTTGGAAGATTGTATGTTTCTAGGAATTTATCCATTTCATCCAGGTTGTCCAGTTTGTTGGCATATAGTTGTTCATAATTTAATTATCTCGAATTATCTTCCTATCTTCTATTTTCTTCCCCCTTCCTCTTCTCCTTTCCCATTTTATCTTTTCATAATTTAATCCAGCCCATCATCTGTTAATGGATTTCTTAATATTAAATCTTCCAGCCTATACGGTGTTTAAAAATTTTCAGATTACTTGCCAACTACTTTGTTTTATAATGCTGATTCTGGTTTCTCTGGAGAAACCAGGCTACCTGGTACAAATAGGTAACTTTTCCCTTATGGCACGAGCTGCCAAGGCTGGAGTTGACAGGGAGATGTCTTCTGAAGAAGGGCATGCACTCGCTAGCTGTGTAGAGGAACATTCTGCAGTAAAGGAAATGCTCTGTAGCTGAGCTGTCCAATCTGGAAGACAGCCATGTTTGGTCACTGAGCACTTCAAATGTCGTTAGTGCTACCGAGGAACTAAATTTCTAATTTATATAATTGTATATAATTTTATTATAATTCTAATTTATTTAAATTTAAATAGGCACATGGGGCTAGTGGCTACCGTATTAGACAGCGCAGTCCTAGCTTACCCCAGTCCTTACTCTTTCCAACTATATCCCTGGCTAACATCACAAATTGACATAGCCATGGCCCCTGTAGCTGAGTTGTGACCTCTGTAGCTCACCACTTTTTATTTAAAGTGGTGTTTTCTATTCATGCTAAAATAGCACACTTTAAAAATTCCTATTCACTATGAAGTTTTCCTTAAAAAAAAAGGATCTGGAATAGATACTATTTTAAAATGCCTTATTTGCACATGGAAGATTATTTTATGTTTTTCAATAGGCTTTCTCATATTAACAGGTTTTTTTTTATTGAGATATACTTAACATAACATTATATAGTTTTAGATGTACAATATAATGATTTGATATTTGTATACAATGCAAAATGATCACCATGCTAAGTCTAGCTAGCATTCCTCTCCATACATGGCTATGATATTGTTTTATCTGGTAATAAGAACTTTTAAGATCCAGTCTCAATGAATGAACAAATGTTGAAGATTCATTTAACCAATTATTGAGGGAATCAGTGGTGTGACAAAATTGAAGTATATATAATCACTGAAATGAGACTGCAATGTTAGATACCAGGCTGCTTAATATTCTACAGGGCAATAGAACTATAACCTTTGGGGGTTATCTTTTCTGCTGGGCAAATGATTTGCATGTGTTCATCTATAAATTAACAGGGTTTAGGCCCTAATAGAAATAGTATTTACTTGTAATAAATTTATAATTATAAATTATAGAAATAATAAAAATTATACAAAATTATAAATTAATTTATAATAGAAACCACATGTATATTTCAGTAAAGCAGGAGTTGTCCAATGATAGCCTGCCCCACCCGAGTGGGCCAAATCCAGCCCCTCACCTGTTAACAGATTTCTTAATATTAAATTTTCCTCATTCACTCATGGGAGAAGATTCTTTTGGTGCCCTATTGTATTATGCTTCTTAGTACTGACTTTAGGATTATGGTAACAGGTATATGTAAAACTGGGCTATAGATTTCTTTTCATGTGCTCTCTTTGTCCGAGGTTATGTTAACCTCATAAATGGCATTATGCCTGGGCTACCTTGCTCTTCATATTACTCTTTGTCTTTTATTGCTCCAGCTTCTCACTATAACTTGCATAATGCTTGACGTATAGTAGGCGACCAATAACTCTCTGTTGCTATGAAATAAAGCAGATTAGCTGACAGCATGTAGAGGGACTTCCATGCTGGCAAGAAAGTTAACTTGATGACCTCCAGATTATGATTTAATAGTTCTTAAAAACATGAACTATCTTTGCTATTTCCTCCAGACTAAATAAAATTTTTAAAAACTGTATCTCTAGTATCTGCTATTTTCTATTATTTAATGTAATTATCATGAATTTTAAAAGTACAGTATATGGTATTAGGATATTACCTCTTCTTCTTCTTGCTCTTCTTCCTCTTCCCCTTCCTCTTCTCCTTTTCCTTGTTTGTGGGCTTCTTTCTTTTTTTTCCTTCGATTCTCAATGACTTCTGGATCCCACTGATCTCTTGTGTATACGTACCCGGTAATACTGTGCTGCCTTTGCCCTGAAACTCTTTGGCATACATCATAGTCAGGGCACTAAGGAACATTAATAATCATTTAAAACATGTTAAATATGCTTTTACTTCCTATTTATATATTATGCAATACATAAACCAAAAAATTCCTTAAAACCCTGAGCAAATGTAATAGTTTAAGTGTTATTTTGTATCAGGTTTCATCACATGCCAAGAGAAGCACAAGAAATGAGTTTTATGGTATGGCAACACTTTTCTTTATCCAAAATTAATGTATGTGAGAAAATATCAGAAGTTTTAACTTGAAAAAAGAGGGTTAGAAGGATGGCAGAAAGAGCTAGAGAAATACATCAGAAAATCAGCTTGGCCTACACAGAGGCACAGGAGGATTCCGTCAGATTAGTTTTAGAAGGACAGGAAGTGGTGCGTACATGCAATGGAATATTATTCAACCACAAAAAAGAGTGAAACCTTACCATTTGTGACGACATGGGTGAACCTAGAGGTTATTATGCTAAGGGAAATAAGTCATAGAGTAAGACCAATACCATATGATTTCACTTGTATGTGGAATCTAAAGAATAAAGCAAACAAGCAAAAACAGAAACAGACTCATAGAAATAGAGAACAAACTGATGGTTGCCAGGTGCGAGAAGGGTTGGGTGAAAAAGATAAAGGAATTAAGAGGTACAAACTGGCAGTTATAAAATAGTCACAGGGATGTAAGCTATAGCATAAAAACATAGTCAATAACATTGTAATAACTATGTATGGTGCCAGGTCGGTACTATAATTATTGGAGAGATCACTTCATAAATTATATAAATGTCTAACCATTATGCTGTAACCTGAAACTAACATAAAATAATATTGAATGTCAACTGTCATTTTAAAAAATAAATTAAAAAAAAAGGATGGCAATGGAGGAAAACGGGGGAGTATCCACATATTTTCAACAAAAAATATTGCGTATTTACAATATTTACAGTTTTATAGGTGAAGTATTTTATAAAATGTTAATCATGAATGGAACCTGAAAGTTCATCTATTCTAGTCTAACCTTTTAATTTTGTAAATGAGAAAACTGAGTCTGGATAGTAAAAAAACAAACAAAAAAACCCACTAAAAGCCAAAACCAAAGTCTATGAGTAATTTCTTTCTTTCAAAGTGCTTTCACATGTGTAATCTTTGGCTCAATTCTCAAACTAATCATATAAGAGAAGAATCCAATATTATGATTAAGCCATTCTGCCAATCAGAGAACTGGTCTGGCAGGTTAAGACTTTGGTCTCAGATCACAATGTCAGGAGAGGAAACTACGACTTGGAATCAGGCCTTCTGATTCACAGCCCATGCTCTGTGGCACATCAGTAGTGAAAACTAGGGCCTGGGGCTATAGATCCTGCTCTGAATAATTTTCAGAATATAAAGCTCGATGATATTCTATGGTTGTGGTTCTCCAACATTGTGCTGTAACTGTATATAGAGAATTATAAATAGAAATTTCTGTTTCCTCTTGTGATTTATTAAGTCTGGAGCGAGGCTTTGACATTTTAACAAGAATCCTCAGTGATTCTGATGCCAACAGTTCATGTACTACAACTTTGAGATACAAAGAAAGCAAGAAACTTTAGAACCTT
Organism: Mormoops blainvillei; assembly: GCA_004026545.1. Classification (NCBI taxonomy): domain Eukaryota; kingdom Metazoa; phylum Chordata; class Mammalia; order Chiroptera; family Mormoopidae; genus Mormoops; species Mormoops blainvillei. Next base: position 216,736 of record PVJD01000776.1, read on the forward strand.
CCTTGCTCATTTTCTGATTTCTTCAGGCCTTCTCTGTGTGGAGATGGGAGGGCTATTTACTGAGGCAAGACTTTTATTTAAGCTTCCAAATTTTTTACAAAAAAAAGAGCTCAGCCCATTCAGGTAACTTTTAAAATGTGCATGCTCTTATTAAGCAATGCACAACGTTCACACTGTGGGTCCTTGACAAAGACTATTGCCTGGAGTTGTCTCCTGTTTTCACTTGCAGAAAGTGATTAACGAGGGTGAGTCTGAAGGAGATGACTCAGAGCAGTGGTCCTCAAACTTCAGTCATCATCAGAGTCACCTAAAGGGCTTTTCAACACAGAGAGCTGGACGCCACCCCCAGAGTTTCGACTCATAGTTCTAAGGTGGGGCCAGAGAATTGCATTTATTTCTTTTTTTAATTTTTCAATTATAGTTGACATTCAATATTATTTTATATTAGTTTCAGGTGAACAGCAAGAATTTGCATTTCTAACAAGCTTCTGAGTGTTGCTGACGCAATTGGCTCTGAAACTATACTATGAGCACCACTGCTGCAGCAGATCACTGGCCCTTAACCATTTTTTTTTTTGTAGTACAGACCCCCTTTAGAGTATGATGAAAGCCATAGGCTTTTGTTTTAGAAAGATGCACATAACACAAAATTTTGCACGTAATTTCAGGAGGTTCATGGAAGCTGAAGGATTCATGGATCCCAGGCTAAGAAATTCTGCTCTAGAAATTCCAGATTTTATCCCCAAACAAGGCTAATGCATTGGAGAAATGTGTGTTATAACGAATTCAGTCTCACATCAGGCCCTCTGATTACCCTCCAGCTATGCTGCAGAAACTGCCGGGGACACCCCGTATCACACATAATATAAATGTGGGTCAGGGTTTTATTCTCTACATTAACAATCTCTTACATTAAGACCTATGTAAGATATTTCTCTCACTTTTAATGTTTTGTTTTTCCTGAGGAATGGCTTGTCTTTTCATGGGCAATACAAATTTTATATAACTGGTCACATTTCCAGTTATATACTGCAAAAATTTGATGAGCAAAATTTAGTTTTTTAGAACTCATCAAATTTAGAACCAAATTGGTGCCCCAAATTTAGTAAGCATTTGGGGCCCAGTGGCCCATGTGTTCTTGTTCCACCAAGTCTTAAAATTCCTATGCAATCTCTATTTTCCATTGCTTAGAGTTCATATGTTCACATATGTGACAGTGTCAATATCATAGGGACTTTGATAGGCCTCTGACCATGACCTGTGGCTCAGGCTGCATGCTCAGTCACCTCTCTCTTACAGCTGACATACACACACCACTGGGTCCCAACACCAGAGCTGAGAAACATCTAATTTATTTTGAGCTGTCTGGCCTTTTGGGAAACCAAGATATGAATAGAAAAGCTTATCATTCATTTTCACATAAACGAGTAGTTCTCACCTCACTGAATTCTTATCATAACCCCACGAGGCAGTTATTACCATCTTTGTAAAGAGGACCTTGATGCTCCTAAATGTGATTTACCAAATTCTAACAGCCAAGAAAGAATTGGGAAAAGGATTCCGCCTTGATTCTTAATCAATCTAATAGTGTTCTTTAACATTCATATGTCCAAATCACGTGTTCATTCTTTCATTTTATTTAACTGGCAAACTTCGTCGGTGTCAGCTAGGTGCCAAACATTGTGCTAGTTGATGTTTATAGGAGTAAGACATGGTTCCTGCCTGCAACCAAGGCAGAGTCCAGAGGAAAATGTTCAATGTGAAGATAATGAGACACACAGGAGAGAGAAGAGGGCAATACGAACGGTCACCAGAGAAACATTTACCTTTCCTGTGGTAAGTAACGTGTTGGGAAGGGAGGAGGAGAGAGAGAGAGAGTGCATTGGTTAATGAGTGTGTTGGTGTACAGGAGATGGCCCAGAGGGAAAGTTCTGAAGAGATGATGCCTGCACTGACTTTCAGAGCTGACTATGATTAGGCCTGGTGCGGAGGCAAGGCGGTGTCTGCTGTGGATGGAGCTGTGGGCACAAAAGCACAGAGATACAACAAAGTGTAACTCGGTCCCTACGACTGATGCCTAAATTAGTATTTCCCTAAATATTTAAAATTTTTGTAAACATTCCTTTCATTTCATTATCATAAAAAGGATGGTAACTATACTATAGTATACTATACTAAAAAAACCTATTCTTACCTTAATATTGATTATAATATCAGGTTTCAAATCTAAATTTTTAATTAAGTCTATTTGCTGCAAAGTAGTCATGGCATCCTGTGAAAGTGATGGTATTTCAGTGATAATATAACCTATAGAGTAAAATAAAATGTTTAAAGTTTTATGTTTCCATATGTGAAATTATCGATTTATTATTATTACTTTATAAACTATCATCTGGTTATTGATGAACACTAATGCAGATCTTAAAATTGTCTATCAAAAATTTTAAATCAATAGTTAAGGAAATAGTACTATGAATAATATTTTTCTGATAATAAATAAAATCATTGGACAAGGTGGAGACATCTTTTATAATTCCAAATCAATTTATTTTAGGCACATGAGATGCCCAAGGAAGGAAATTCCATGTTAATAATTCTTTTAACTCATATTAGTAAAGCTCATATGATGAATGGTAAGGTATTTTATAGGGGCTGCATGGTATGTTATTTTTCTTTCTTAAATTAATATTTCATAATATAACAGAATATATGTATAATGTTTATGTAAGTTATAGGGAGTAACAAAATACCCAGGTACCCCTCATACAGTCTCAGAAATTATCAGTGATTTTGGCTTAGCACATTCAATGGCTTGTATCCTTACCCAGAAACCTCAATCTTCTCATTGAAATTCATACTATTTACCACCATCACATTAATTTCCTTAATATATGTCTTTAATTATGTCACTGTATTGCTTGAGAAACTTTTTTCTTGTTAATAGAATAGTCCCAATTCTTTCAGTAGTAAATGAAAGCCTTTGACAGGTTTTTCTGCTGTTTTAACTGAACTATTTTTTTCTTAGAACAACTGACAACAAATTATGGTTATTCAGCTTTAGATATTTGGTAGACATTTTATAAAAAGTGAATGGAGTAAGCCTCTCACTTCAAGGACAACGGACAGTATTTGTTACCAATTATAAAATTTGTGAAAATTTGTATTTTGAAAAACTTTTATCCATTGCCCTAAGCTTAATAGCTTCCCAATTCTTAAAACTTGTCCCGATGAGATTAGTAGTGATATTAACAAATGTGATTTTTTTTTGATATTGTATAATGAAATGTGTCAATATTTGGAAGGTCTGCATAACTCAGTGAACAAAATTTTCAAAATGACCAATGTCTGGTACCACAAAATCATGCCTGGGTAAAAGACACATTCCAAGTACTAGACAGATCACTGGATTTTAATGGAACACAGTTTGAAAAGTTCACCGATATGGTTTCAGATTCCACAACGCAACTAACCTTTAATAGACTTTCCCTTATCGAGTTTTGGTGTAGGATCAAGAATACCCACAATTATTCTAAAGACTGTTAAGATACCCTTTTCTAATTACCAACCTTTGAGAAGCTGGATTTTCTTCATGCACTGCAACAAAAACAATATATTGCAACAGATTAAGCAGAAGCAGATGTGAGAACCCATCTAAATCTTCTCTTAAGCCACATTAAAGAGGTTTTCAAAAATATAAAACAACACCACTCTTCTAATTTTTCTGCTTTGAAAAATATTATTATTTTTATAAAATATGCTATTTATGTTAACAGGTAACAGTTTTATTATTTTTAAACAAATACTTTATACATTTCTTAGTTTATTTTCTAATATGATAAGTACAGCTAGATAAAACCCATGTGAGCAAGAGCTTTTTTGAGGTCTCAACAATTCTTATGAGTGTAAAGGAATCTTGAGACCAAAAGGCTTGAAAACTGCTATCCTATACTATGCCTAGCATAGTATAATAAAAAAAATACCAAGCATCTGTTGATAGATGAATACATATGTCTAACAAACCATCCTCAAAATCCTCACTTAACATGCTGATCACAATCTTTTATTTTAAAAAAATCAGATCAACAACTTTTGTGGTAATACAAAATCTCATTAAATGTGGCAATTTCTCCTAAACTTTCTCACTTTATTTTCTGCCTCTATCCAGGGAAGTAATCCTAAGTAGTTTAACTTCAAAAGGCAGAAAGGGAGACCTGTTATGTTGGGGTTGCATATATGAGTTACATCATGATTCTCCCCTGTTTTGCTGTAATCCTTAGTTTCCAGCTTGGCTTACTTGTTTGCTCTTGCTGTTGTCTTTGAAACACTTTGAAATAATGGTGGTATCCTAAGGTAGTCATGCTATTTGAGGCTCTTTAAATGAGCCCGAGGCATTCCTGCAAAAATAGAGCCACTGCATGCCTTGATACTATCTCAGGAACGTGGCCAGGTCTTTCTCTACTTGCCTCCTCCTGGTGTTCTAGCTTTTCGGCTTTCCCAGCACTTCCCTGGTTTGGTTGGGCTCCTGTTGTTGATCTAGCCCTCACCTGATTAACAACCTTTTTTGAACTTGTTTTCAAGACTCTAATGTGATGGCTGGCATTAGTGTCCAGGTCTGACATATCACAATGGTGGGTACTTCGGTTAAGGAGACAGTATGTCTAGCCCTAGTCTGAACTCAACCCTTGCCCGGCTCACACCTCCTGACTGGACAACTCCATAGCCTCTGTTCAGCATCTGTTTGAGGGCAGGGAGACTCCTCAGGTTCAGAGTCAAAGGGTAGTCAAAGGATGAACAGGCCGGAACCTGTCAGTATCTAGGGCCAGAAGGTAAGCTGGGGCTATTCCAGTTTCCATCCCTGCCTGATAAGTGTGGGTTAGTATAGAGAAACCCACGCCAGTGACAGGGCTTATTATAGTAATCAAACAGGGCGGATGGGAAAGCAGTCAGCAGAGGCTGTCAGCACTGCGAGAAGGACCACAGTAGATTTTTGATGCTTTTGCTGAAAAACACAATGCTAAAAGAAGGTTGGATCAAATAAACTTAATTTGTTTTTACAACTATAGAGTACACAGAGAAAAACAAGTAAGCAAGCAAATAAAACTATCTGAGCTGCTCAGCTGAATGCAGGCTCAGGGACCTGTGGCAGAGCGAAAGAAAGGGCAACTCCAGAAATTATTCGTGCCTCAGACAAAGCACAAGTTTTAAGGCTGCTCCGATAGCCACCGATGTACAAAAATTAGCATACCAGAGTGAGAGACTTCTAGGGAGCTGAGCTTCTTTAACATTAGCTTCAAGACAAGTTCTTCTGGAATGCTTTGACCACGGATCAGCATTGAATGCAACTAAATAAAGCACAGATATTTTGCATTACTGTATGATAATTACTGTGACACAAGAGCTTTTTTAAAAAAAAACAACTTTGAAATTTAGATTTGTTTACCGTATCTCCTGATTCAGTTTCACTGGCAATCTGTTCTTCTAAAATTGTTAAAGCTGAAATATGAATTCAAAATATTAGCACAAACTGGTATTAGAATTGTCAAATTAAGAAACACATTCATATTTTGTAACTGGTAACAAAAATTAACACTTGTATATCACTTTAGAATTTACAGAACATGTTTACACACATTACATAATTTAAGCCTAACCAAAGTGCTGAGCAGCAGAACACATTCCACAGAGAATATGTCTGCCATCTTGGGGAAGCCAGTTTCCTAAACACCTCTGTGTCTTGCACTCTTAATACTCTGTATAATATGCAAGAGACTATTAGGATGAAATAATTTGTGTATGTGACAGTGATTTGGAAATTGTGAAGCATTGCACAAAAGTGTCTGGACTATATTACTAGTCCAGATACTTTTATAACCACATAGTTATGTCTAGAGCCCGTTAATTTGGCAAACTGGTTGTATAAAAAGAAACTATGCATCAAGAAATGATAAAATAGATAAAAACTGATCAGAAAAAGGGTCCTAAAGCTGAAATTTGAATAATGTGTTTCCTTTTTAAGAGGAACTATTCCACCACTTGATGGAAAACTTCTTGGGATAGAAATGACAGAGGCATGACCTAGTAGAGGACCCAGGAACTATATGATGTCCCTAGCTGCTAATAATCTATGGAACATTTCGTATTCTTTAACATTTCCTACAAATAAATTTTTTGATCAAAGAAAGGGGAAAATGTAAAATTTTTTTGTGAGCATGAGTTCTTGAATTGTTCCCCCCAAAAGGGTATCCACTTGCAACTTCACTAACAGCCCATGCAATGCTTATTTCAGAACATTCTTGCAAACAATGATTGTAGAAACTTAAAAAATTTACTGCTGGACTTCCAGTCAAGATGGAGGTATAGGTAAACACAGCTTGCCACCTTGCACAACCATAACAAAATTACAACTAAACTATAGAACAACCATCATTCAGAACCATAGAAATCAGGTTGAATGGAAGTCTGACAACTACAGAATTAAAGAAGCCACATTCATTAAGACTGGTATGAGGGGTGGAGATGTGGAATGGGCTGGTCCCATATCCATGCTTAGTGGATAAAATTTTGGGAGGAATATCTCAGGAGTGATGAGTCCCAGCCTTAAACCAGTGCACCCCCACACCTAGCCCACGGTTTCAGTGTCAGGAAAATAAATCCCCATAACTTCTGGCTGTAAAATTCAGTGGGGATAGAGACAGTGAAAGAAACTTTTGGCATCCCAAGCAGTTCCTCTTAAAGAACCCACACACTAACTTACTCAGACTTACTTCCTCTGAGCTCCAGAACCAAGGTAGCAGCTTGAAAGGCACAGTGGCATACAGGGAGGAACTGAAATGTCAAGTTCCTCCTTCAAGTGAGACCTGGGCAACAGTTTTCCCCCAAACAGAAAGGCAGGCAGAGGCCAGTGTCCCTTTTCTGAACCTTCCTGTCACAGAGCCACAGAGCCTGCAGGCAGGTGCCATATCTGAGACTCAATCAACCAGGTTCACACTAGTTGCTCTGCCCTGGAGATTCCCTGAGACTCCATCAAACCCAATTTATGGGCCCAATTTATGGGCCCACCCAAGCTGTTAACAGTGACCCTTCCATATGAATGGCTAGCCTTGGCTCATGCTTCACAACTTCCTAAATCCTCTCAAACAAGCAACAGCTGGCCTCAGTGAGTCCCCAGCCCCCAACCTCTTGTTAAGTGGCCCCAGGACTAGAACTAGCAGCAGCCGTCCTAAATTCACAGCTTGGCTTCACCTTCAATGTCCAGCCCAGCACAAGTCCCAGCTATCTCAGATTGCTTTATAGCTCATGGAGGGTGGCCCCGGACAGAACACAGTTCAATGGAAGCTGACCTTGGCCTGCACCACCCAGGAAACCCCAGAGTCTGCACATCCAGTGGACAGCTACAGACCACATCAAAGTACCACCACCCTGTGCCTGCACAGCTGATCCTCCATAGAGGGCAGAGGTTGGTGGTCAGTGGTCACAGCCAATCCTTGCAGCTGACTGGCCTGGGTAAATCTCTCCCATGGACCTGCCAAAAGCAATCAAGGCTCAACAACAAGAAAATTGTGTACTCGGCCCACACTAAGGGCACACCTCAACAAGGGCATGCCTTGAGTACCCAGCTTGGGTGATAGAAGAGGTTGTGCGACTGGACTCTACAGGACACCTACTACATTAGGCCATGAAACCATGGCAGGGAGTCATAGCAACTCTACTCAGTACATAGAAACAAACACAGGGAGGCTGCCAAAATGAGGAGACAAAGAAATATGGCTCAAATGAAAGTACAGATCAAAACTCCAGAAAAAGAACTAAACAAAATGGAGATAAGGAATCTATCAGATGCAGAGTTCAAAACACTGGTTATAAGCATGGTCAAGGAAATTAGTGATGACCTCAGCAGTATAGAAAAGATCCAGTCAGAAACAAAGGATACACTAATTGAAATAAAAAACAATTTACAGGGAAACAACAGCAGAGTGGATGAAGCTTAGAATCAAATCAATGATTTGGAATATAAGGAAGCAATAAACAATCAAGCAGAACAACAAGAATCAAAAAGAATCCAAACATACAAGGATAGTGTAAACAGCCTCTGGGATAACTTCAAGATGTCCAACATTCACATCATCGGGGTGCCAGAAGGAGAAGAGAAAGAAGAAGACATTGGAAATCTATATGAAAAAATAATGAAAGAAAAATTCCTTAATTTGGTGGAGGAAATAGACAGACAAGTCCAGGAAGCATAGAGAGTCCGAAATGACATGGATGAGAAGAGGCCTACTCCAAGGCACATCATAATTAAAATGCCAAAGGGTAAAAATAAAGAGGGAATCTTAAAAGCAACAAGAGAAAAGCAGTTAGTTACCTACAAAGGAGTTCCCATAAGACTGTCAGCAGATTTCTCAAAAGGAACTTCGCAGGCTAGA